>OY757926.1:94276309-94318809 GCA_963585895.1 Sepioteuthis lessoniana | reverse complement strand
TTTGCTTTTAAAAGCAAATATTTCGGCTATCTTGTGTTTTTAACTGATTTGAACACTCCGGCATTGTATTCTCTCTTTTTCTCTTCCTCTTTCTTTCTCTTTCTCTCTCTCTCTCTCTCTCTCTCTCACACTCTCTTCCTTGTTTTTGTTAATACTCTTACTGTCCATTACATCGCCCTGTAAATTTCCTCTGCTAGTGTTCCATTTAACTTTTTCTGTTTTTTGTCTTTAAATTATTACAACATTTGTCGATCACACAACAACGATGTCTTCATTTTACAAGCTGCTTTTCAAAAACATTTAATGCGGAATTTTCTTCCTGTTTCTTTTTTTTTTTTTTTTTTTTTTTTTTGGTTTTTAAGAATTTTTGCTTTGTAAATGACTGGAAAGTTTTCTCATCCGTCTCTTTCTTTGTTTTTATTTTTCTTTTCATTTGGGTTATTGAAGAAAGAAGCAAAGTTCTTAATAACTCGTATACAGAATTGAATATTCAGTATTTGCCTTGTGAAAGTTTCTAATAATTCCTCGTCTTTCATTTGAAATACTTTATAGCAATTTTTTTGCTATGAAATAAAACTAAGGATTTATTTTGATTCAAACATCTTATCCCGTGTTATGTTTGCTATATTACACAGAAGAAATAATAAGCAACGGGTAAAAGTCAATGAATTAATTGCAAAATGATACATATTCAATTTTTTATTACTTAACAGTCTTGAACAAGTGAAATAGTTATATCACTTTGAAATAACATTATATTATCTCATTAGATGATTCGCATTTCAGACCTTAGCAAATGACTATATAACTTATATTAAGATAATATGACATCTTCATCAAATATTGACAGCGGCTGATTCAATCTAATTATAGATTTAATAGTCACATTTAATTTAATTTATTATAATTAATCAAAATTAATTAGTTTAGAAACAATTACATGCAGAACTTTAAGAATACTTTTAGGTGAATGGATGGGGTGGAAAGTTTTTAAAAGTCTTTAAAAAATACATGAATATTTTGTTAAAATGAAATGCATTTTTTACGTAACTGATGGTTTTAGACTAGTAACCAGGTTGAAATATTGTTTGAAATTCAGAAACTACAAATAGAAAACATTTAAAACAGAGAAATAAAACTTTTTTTTGTAGAGATGTGTGGCCTAGTTTTTTTCCCGGCAAAGGTGACCTTTGCTTGGATCAGTTCTTATATATATATATATATATATATATATATATATATATATATATATATATATATATATATTCATCCATTTTACATTTGAAACATTTTAAAGAAGTTCAAAGAATGAGCTATATCGAAAAATTCTATGTTCTATAAATTTCAAACTCGAAAAGCGAAGCTTTATTACTCGAACATATTAAAGAAACTAATTTGAAGATATGAACATTAAATGTTATAGCTACTTTGATCTTTTGGGCGTGGTGAATATTTTACTACAAGAAATCAGTAAGAAAAACGAACAAGAAGAAAAGTAAAAAAAAAATAAATAAAAAATAAATGAAATAAAAAATATCTTAACGGTTTTATATAATAAATTCTTTATTGGTTATCAAATTGAATGATTTGATAAAAAGGATTCAGTATGTAAATGTTTGTATTAATCTTTATTCTCGATAAAAAATCTTTTCATGTATTGTGCAAATAAAGCTATATTCACTGACAAACATGAAAATATTGCATAAAGCCATGTTTTCGTTCTAACGATGGAACTTTTCAACATCTATCATTACATATATATATATATATATATATATATATATATATATATATATATATATATGAATGTGTGTGTGTGTGTGTGTAGCTGGCTATGAAACTGTATGTGTGTGTTCTTCTCTCTGTTTCTTTCCATACACATATACGCGCACATATTACCGTACTTGACCAAGGCATCGGAATTGAAAAAAAAAAACTATCAAAGTTTATTTGAATGTTTACATTTTTTTAAGACGTCTTTTGCCGTAAAAATATCAAATTACTTTCATCTTTTTTTTTTTACATAAAAACACACCGATTTGAAAAAAAAAAATATTTAACAAAAATTTCTTCTTAAATTAGAATAAAACATTTCGGAAATTAAATACGTTCTCTTAATAAACAAAATTATTATTGTTTTAATGAAACAACAAATCCTTTAAAGAATCAAATCAAAAATAGGAACCTCAAGATTTCAATAAACGTTTTTTTTTTAAAAATGGGCGATCCCATTTATAGCGCCACGCCGACCCATTAGATGGTAGGGTTAAAAACAAGATAAGTGAAACCGTTGAAATAATGTCAGGGTCTTATATTAATGGCCATAAAATCCAAACTACAATTTTATTAACAGGCTTGAAGTTTTAAAAGTTAAAAGATGTTCAAATCCGCTTGGGACGACACTTTATTAACAAGAGATGCTAAGCTGGTCAATCCTTTCGGGTCCTCAACAAACTGGATGACGCCATTTTGTGCCCGCCATGATGAAAATGCATTTCTCCGCCTTCACTCATTTGCGAAGTCATAAATGAAGATTATCTTCTCATATGAATAATTTCATTGCTATTAAAAGTTATTGAAACAAATTTCAAACATTGTAAACTAATTTCAATAAAACTTGTCCGTAAAATTTAAAAAATTCAATCATTAACACTTTAACCGCCAATATTGTTTTCCCCTCTTTTTTTAAGAGGAAAGTTTCGAACTTTAAATTTATATTTGATAAGAACTCATTTGCTAATGAGAAGAAGAAGAAGAAGAAGAAGAAGAAGAAGAAGAAGAAGAAGAAGAAGAAGAAGAAGAAGAAGAAGAAGAAGAAGTTATGAATAGACATTAGAAAATTTAACTCTCGAATTTATTCCGAAATGATGTGACTCCACTGATGTTTTTCATGTAAAGATCCTCAGACAAATATTTAAAAAATATCAAAGTTCATTAAATAGATTTTGGCATCAGAGAAACAGAGGAAAATATATTGAATGTATATGACTAAAAAAGGTCATATTCTTAAATTAGTCAATGTAGAAACACACACACACACACACACACACACACACACACACACACACACACACACACACACACACACACACACACACATATATATATATATATATATATATATATATATGAGGTTGGTATAAGCAGATTGTTTTAGACAATAAAGAGAGTGGGTTAGCTTGTTAGATATGTCAAGATAATATTAGATTTACAAACAACTGCATGCAAATGTACTAGTAGACTGATATATATATATATATATATATATATATATATATATATATATATATATATATATATATATGAATTTAGTGTGTGTAAAATTGTCCTTCGAAAAACTGGTTTTCAACAGTGTATTTAGTTTCATGCATTTAGAAATTGCCACTAAGAACTTTAAATACACCTGATACATATTCGAGGAGGAAAGAGTATTGAGAGATACAACACGGTAGATAAGTGTTTGACTGAAAGAGACCGAGATCTATCTACCTATCTATCTATCTATTGAGAGAGAGAGAGAGAGAGAGAGAGAGAGAGGGAGAGAGCTGTAAAAAGAGTGGAATATAAGCAGTGAGGATAATGTTTGCAGGTTGTAACAAAAATCTGACAGGTATAAAGAGAGACTGTGAAAAACAAAGAAACGTGCGGTAAAAAGATACAGTGAGAGAGAGAGAGAGAGAGAGAGAGAGAGAGGTGGGAGTGGTAGAGAGAGGAGAAGGGGTGAGAGAAGGATACTCATAAGGCGCAATTTAGATAAACAAATCAACAGTTTAGTCAGAAAATAGACGAAGAGAAAGAAAGTACAAAACAAGCAAACAATTTACTCCTTCAGTATTTAGTCGACTTTAACGGGGCACAAGGATCTATTATTTGAGCATTGGGGAGATCAAACTTTTTCTATTAGTCTACAAAACCAGTTGGTTAATCAACACACAACTGCAGGAATCAGGTAGTAATTTACGAAGCTTTTTGCATCGATGTAGCACAAGGCCGAATGAATGGGGCACCCAAAGAGATTCGAACTCACTCGTGTAGGTTTCCTAGTCTAACTTGCTAACCAGAGGTGCTCCTGCAGGAATCAAGTACGAATTTGTCACAAGCTTTAAAATGCGCCACTAGTTGAGGTTGTGAAATCAATAAATTAACGAATTATTTTCCAGTATAAATATATTGACCATCATTCTACATTAGGCGCCATTAGTTACTATGGTTATCTTTGTCTGGCACATGGCTAAAGTAGTAGAGCACTCAATATTTGTTAAGTTTTGCATTGTACATTACAAAGGCAAATGGTTATAAATGAACGTAGAAAGATTGCCCTGTACTAACGTTCTTGCCTTTAAAACTAACATCGGTAATCTCAGTGTTTGATCTGGATTCGAATATGAATCCCCGTAGTCAGAGGGAAATATGGAGCTACATCATTCACAAAGCACGCCAAGATATTTTCTTTGTTTAGTTAAGACTAAGCTAAGAAGAGGAAAACCTGGTTAAAAAATTTGTATCCTTTCAATCTTGAAAACGGCTGATGGTAAGATTGAAATTATAGCACTATCAACAACAACAAAAAAAAAATCATTATTCTACGTCAGATGCAATCGTTAGTTCGATATGAAAAGAATGAGATTAATAGAAAACAGAATAAATCGGTAAAAATCAAAGACTGAGATAAATAACTCAAGATATTAATAGAAAGAACAAGCAAATAAAGAGAGATAAACAAAAAAGAAAGTGGATAAGTCAACGGCTAACGATCGAAATATTTTTTTTATTCCGGACAGTCAGACAAATTGAATAACGAACACAGAATCATATTTATCTCTTGAGATAACTTTTTAAAGGGATAGAATTCTTGTCAAAGAATCCAAATACGAGTTTTCAATGTATAAATATTGAAGAGATCCTAAATTAGTTAAAATAAGAATTCCTTGTTGAAGAGTAAGGAATTCCTTAGTCTGCATCTCAGAGAAACTTGTCTGCGTGTCTGGGACGTGAGTCTTTATTTGCTCTATGACCTGTTTTTTGTGAGTTCATCGTTTTGAGAAATTGTTAATTTGTCTGGCAATTACATTCTTTCATGCACACATAAGATATTGTGAAAGAAAAATCCAGACATGATTAGGAAGAATTTACCCAACCCCTTCCTCTATGAGCAGGACGTGACACAAGGCTAATTTTTTTCAGTGGAGTAAAGCAGATTTGAAATCAGAGTTTTTCTTCTCCTAGACTCGTTGCTTAACTTAAGTTAAAGAATACAGTCTGCTCTACTATTTATCCAGAGCTGGGTGTGTGTGGGTGTGCGGTGAAAAACAGACGGATATATGCTTTTCGAAAGAGTATTAGTTAAACGCATACAGCCTAGTCCAGGATTTGAACTCGTGTCACTGATACCATTTCCCACGATGATGACCGTCACTCTAAGCTTGTTTCTTTCCTAGGATTATTCCTTTTGTAAATAATTACTTGTACAATGAATTCGAACTTCACCGGGTCTGTTATGAATAAGTTGAATAAATAATGATTCACAGAAAAACAAACAAACAAAACAAAAAAACAAAAAACCCAAAAAACATCTACGGCTTAAAAAATTATATTTTAGAAATAAAAGTTTGTAAAAATATAAAATCAAAAGAGATTGTATGATAAAGGTAAACAAGAAATTTAAAAAATTAATCAGTTTTCCGTTTAGAATTTTGGAAAAATATAACAAGATAAAAGCAGAAGATGGTGCAAAATTGCAAATCCTCCATTTTGATTTCGTCAAAACGCCATGAAGTAACTTCTGAAACCGGAAATATTAATTTGGTTACTTTTTTCTTTGGAAAAGAGAAATTAAAAAAAATGTTTTCGATGACATAGCGATAAAGAGAATTGAATTTATTTGTAGAATGACTGCAGTTCAGAATTCGTTATATTTTTCTGCAAATATGATCAGATGTTCAACGTGGATCAATGCAAAAAATGAATCAAGTTAAATGATTATAAACCAGTAGATGTATAAACTTTGCAGAAATATTTCATCACATTTATTGAATTTAGTTCAGTTTTCGATATTTTTATTCTCACAATACTCACCTACTAACGACTGTCAATAAATTGTACTCCCAACAAAAGTTTTCGTCAGATGATGCCTTTGTAGTCAGTCATATACAATATCGCCTTTAAATAAGTACACATAAAAAGTTAATTTTTTCCTAAATGAAAGATGCCAATATTCTATCATTTCTAGTGAGACATTATATACCACTAATAAGTATTATTTATTTGCAAACTCAACAACACTGAACACGATGTAACCACCAATAAAATTGCATCATGTTTGTAAATAAAAATAAAATTTAATAAATATATATGAGGTCTACCTATTTTTAGACAGTTATATATATATATATATATATATATATATATATATATATATATATTTGTTTAGAATATCAGTATTGTAGGGTTTTGTATTAGATAATACCAAATAATATCCATCTTGAATCCCCATAAATAATAAATTCCTGTTTTTTTTTTGGGGGGGGCTTAGAAGAGAAAACTTTCAGACGTGTACTTATTTACGGACAGTAATAAGCTCTCTCTCTCTCTCTCTCTCTCTCTCTCTCTCTCTCTCTCTCTCTTTTCTGTCTGTCTCTCTATATATGTATTTACTGATGAGAGGTCAATTATCTGTAATCATAAATAGGCATCGTGGTGCCATGACAAGTGAGCCAAGCTAGCTGGCCATTATCAATGTGCTCGATTCTCATTGGGTGCTCTATAAGTTTGTCTTTTTGTCACCATTAAGATAATCTTCGTAAATAAAGATAGATTTTTGTATTCCCATCTTGACAAATAAATGATGAGATGATAGAAACGAATTCTTATAGATCCTCTGAAAATTTGATAGTCTTATAAGAAATGATTATTTATAAATCTAATCTTTTTCTGATACAGGGCTATAAGTACGGGAAAATTTTATGAGAATCGAATTCACTTCAGTCGTAATTGTTTAGTATAAATTATATAGCAAGAAATTTTGATATGGGGATTGAATAGTTAATCAAACAAAAAACAATTTATTTTTATTAAATGCAATCATGAAATCTCTTAACTGATGATTAAAAAAATTCCCATAAAATCAGGAGAAAATTTCAAGAAATATTTATCTTAGAAAACCGAATTAATCAAAACATTTAACCATGTTGATTTTTTAAAATGGAGTTGGTTTATCTAACAAATTCTTACTGTTATAATTCGAGAATATTATTTTAAACAAGTATTATCATTTTCAGCCATAAAACAAACAGTTTATTCATCAAATCGACAATATGAGAGCTTAGAATTGCTATAAATGATTTAATTCCGTGAGCTCATGGTCGTTTTCGATTTCTTTCGCGCATGTGATTATCACATGTTAGTAGTGGAACCGACTTGAGATAAAATCTTATATCTTCCTCCCCTCACCTAATCCTACACAAAGCAGAATTTCCGCTCTGAAACATTTAGAATATTTCCCCGCCCACAATCGGTTTTGTCAAATGAAATTTTGAAAAATTTGAGATATTCAACCCTGAGCAGGACGTCGTATTCTCCATGTAAATTTTGACTAATATGGTTTGTTGTCTTTTACCTAGCTTTACTTATCTTGGCAAAAGACTGGAAATATGGAGTACTCAAGGAGAATCAAACTCACTAATATTGGTCTGATAATGTAGCTCGTCAGTCATTATGCCTCAGAAAATGCCCATTAACATCATATGCTCAAGGAAAATTATTCTCCCTCCAGCTATGGGTAAATAGTAGGGCAGACTAGGTTCTTCAGCCTTGGTGAGGCGACTAGTCTAGGAGAAGGAAAACTCTGAATTCAAACCTGTTAAACTCCGCTTAAAAATTGACCTTGTGTCATATCCTGCCCGAGCGGGGGAGGGGTTGGTAAAAAGGATTAACATGCTTTGTACTTGTATTAATCTACTTTATACTGTTATTTGTTCTCGTTGAGTTTTCACTTGTGCAAACCCATGATAAAGTGATTACAAATCTCTTCCATACTTCTGCCCTCTCCTCAATATTCTAGCTTTTATTGGGAATAGTTTTAATTCTTCCGATTTCAAGCTTCTTCTAGAATGTTACGAGCGCTTCAGTAATGATGAGAATAGCAGTTACTTTCATATTTCCCAGTTTGTTTTTTTTTCATTTGTAACGGTAAAATATTTTCAATCTGCAACACTCTTTCTGGTATTGTCACCGGTTTTATCCCAGTTGTGATTTAAATGGCTTCTTCCGTGGATCTTTATTTTTTTCTTTCTATGGAATTTCTGGACTGTTCCTTGAGCATATGATGCTAATGGGCATTTTATTCTTGTGCCAGATTAGGTAAAGCTAAGGAATATCAACAGGACACCTACCATAAAACCATGGTTAATATGTCTTATTGGAGGCGCTCGTGGTGTAATGTTTATCATCGTAGAAAATGAACTCGGCAACTTGAGTTCAAATCCTGAACGAGGCCTTTCGCTTTTCACAAAGTACTAAGACCTCTGTGAAAGGTATGAATCCAACTATTCTACCTCCAGCTAGGGGTAAATTGTAGGGCAGACTGAGCTCGTTAGCCTTGGCATGGCAAACGGTCTACGAGAAGGAAAACTGAATAAAAACCCAGACCAGGAGATGAATGGACCCCGCCTGACTATTTCCTGTACAAGATATGCTACATGAGTAGCCTACGCCCTATTACAAAACCAGGTTACGGGATAAGTCTTTTTTTTATAATGTTAGACTTACGGTACTGGGACTGATTCCAGGTTTCATTCTGAGGCCAACTATTAAGAATCGAATTCACTTTTGAATGGTTCGCCTTCATAGTGTTCTTTTAACATATTCGTATCTCTCTCCCTCTGTTTCTCTCTTTTTCTTCTATTAAAGAACCGGTGTACATCCTTCAACTAAACCCAGAAAGAGTCTTTTCCCACTCACTTTGTTTTCTCTCCTCCCCCTTCTTCTTCCTCCATCCACGCACAAAAAACCACATTTTCACAGACACAAATCCCAACAGCCTCTATTTGATTTCAACACACCACATTTTATTTTACTCCCTAATTTCTTTGCCGCCTCCTTTCGTCATCTTTTTGTTGGATTTTGTAATGTATTCTTTCAATAATTCAAACACAAAACCTTTTATCTTGCTCTTTTTATGAACGCTTCATCACAATTCCCAGAATATTACTCGTCAATATATCAACCACAAAACAATAGTAACAGGAGCAAGAAAAAACATTACTAATCAAAATTATTATTAATCGATCAAATAAAATCTTTGAACTGGTCTAATTAGCGTTAGATCTTTGAAATCTTTACTTAAACAACATAGAAATTAAATTATTTAAAATAGAAAATACAAACATTTATGAAAATTCGTGCGTTAGCCTCATTCTAGCACCCACTTCTTTATGCTATGTCAATTGTGTTGTTTTCCAAGGACAAACCTCTGTTCATTCTTGAGATTTATTTCGTGTATAAATCTTATGAATTCAAGAGCGTCTTATAAATTGTTTGATGTAGAAATATAAAATTTGCAATGAATACTAATTAGACTCAGAGAAAGGTTTTAACACAAATAAATAAATAAATATAAATCGTTTAGAAGACAGTCGTTTTCTTTTTGAAACACTTTGAAATATCTATTGCCGAAAATTATTTGAACAACTCTTCATATTTTGTGATTCGTTCATATTGTCTCTTTTTTAATTATAGAGGTTTTCCTCAATTGATTTTCGACTATTTTTAAAAATTAAATGCAAATGAAAATCTATTAGAAGTCATTTTGAGACGTATCACTTGTACAGATGAAATGGAAGTCGTTATTCTTGCCGTGGTCATTCGAAATCACAAGCCACAACGCAGTTGGCTCGATTAAGAAAAATTTGCAATTTCACAGTAATATTGAATTTACTGCTAAGACGCCCAGTAAAGCTGCATGTGTGTATGCAGCTGCATTAGCATAACTTTGTTAATGAGATCGATTCTCACTGGGTACCTTATATTCGGCTTTGTGCTCCATAAATAGCCACACACACACACACACACACACACACACACACACACACATATATGTATATACATAATTTTCATTGTATGTTTTATGCGTATGTTTAAAACTCACCGCTGAATTTAGTTCATTGATAAAGTAAAACATTTTCGGCAGAAGAAATCCCTTCTTCATTATTAGGTTGCGGACTTTGTTATAAGTATCCCCTTCATATATATATATATATATATATACATATATATATATATATATATATATATATATATATATATATATATATATATAAGAGTTGTCGAATATTTAAATATGAAGTATAATCCTGATGTATCTAAAGTAATAAATGTCTTTTTTTTGATAGTTTGGCTACGTCCAAAAATATCCTATTTTTCTGATCTTTATTCCAAGTGATGCCGATTGATGAGGCTACGTGGCTTATGATTGCTCCTGCTGCCTCAGTTGAGCACATGATTCCAATAAGAGATGAACACCAAAGCTAACGCAATGTTGTCATTATGAAGATAGCAGATGCCATATTAACTTCACTGTCTTACCCACCACTTCTTTTCTGCTTCTTGATCGAGCAGGTCATGTCGCTTACCTGGCGTCAATCTTTTACTAATGGAACAGTAAATCATCATCAGACCGAGAGAAAAAAAGAGACTGAAGGTGTGGCTTAACACACACACACACACACACACACACACACACACACACACACACACACACACACACACACACACACACTTTATTATCGATCAAATGATCGCTCAATGAATAGCCACGAAACTAGCACAACATTAGCGTGGCAAACACGTGCAACTTGTTTGACGCATTTTTTCTGCCGGTTCCATATATTACAAAACTATCACGAATGTAAACCGTACGTATTCTGCTAAGGATAATAGTATCGAGTACACTTTGTTTAGGATCAGCGGGTAGTACTAATGAACTCTGTGAAACACACACACACACACACACACACACACACACACACACACACACACACACACACACACACTCACACGCGCGCGCATATATACATTTGTGTGCGTGTGTGTGTGTGTGTACCCAACACATCAACACGAGCTGAATGCAACACAAGGTCAATTTTTGTTGCGGAAATTAACAGGTTGAAATTCAAAGTTTTCTTTTTCCTGAACCAGTTGCAATACCAATGTTTAAAAGCCCAGTCTGCCCTACTATTTGCATAAAGATGGACGGAGAATGGTTGGATTCATGCCTTTCCTCTGGGTATTAGCACTATGTGAAATGCAAACAGTTCTATGAACTCAGGTCACCGTGTCCATTCCCTTCAACGGTAACCATTACACTATATATACATATTTGTGTGTGTGTGTGTGTGTGTGTGTGTGTGACGAGAGTTTTGTTTATGTAGACCATAAGATGATAATTTTAACAGGAAAAGCAACAATTTACAGCAGCAATTCGAAATATTAGTAGCAGTCAGAATAATCATGATCATTGTGATTGATTAATTGATTTTAGTCTAAACGGCCTAGTTTATGCCTGGTGGTTAGAGAATCGAGTTCATTAAACGTTCATATTTACGTTTTTTGAGTTGTTTCTTTTTTACCCACGTTTCTATCGAATACAAATAGTTTTTAAACAATTTGATCCATAGATAGGACGCTTACAGGTATTACCACTCCGAGTGGACCTGGGAGTAATGGCAGTGAAGAAATACTCTACACATCCGAGATCTCCCGAACCAAGACCTCACAATCAGATGCGGTTTAGTCTCATAAACCTGGAGGGAGTCTTATTCCTCTAAAGGGGATATAGTCAGCAAATTCTAATCTCTACTGACAGAATGAGGCCGTGATGATAATTCTGAGGATAATTATAACTATTTTTATTTCTAAATCTGTTATATTATATTTATTGCATTTGTTTGCATATATCATATAGCAGATTATTATATAGAAGAAATTATTGAAGCAGTATTATATGGACAAAAAATTGGAAAAATAGCAAGCAGAACAACCATTGTTTCGCCCTTCGGGAATCGTGTTAAGGATAATTAATTATTCATTGTTGTAATTAAGACGAATACATTCATTTTGTCAGGGCATCTTGTTGTGCAACTGTCAGTTAACTGGTCGTGCAGATCAATTTCTTTTTAATTGTGTGTTTGTCACTAGATTCCCAACCTTTTGTGCTTTTGTACAAAGACTTAAACTCAGCTTAGTTTTTATAGGGTGTTTTGTATGATTTAATTATTTCCTAAGCTTAGTGGTGGCACAAGGCTGGAAATATGGAACACCTAGTTAGAATCGAACTCTCTGAGGAGGTTTCGATAATCCAAGTCGCAAAACATTACACAATATGATCTGATGATTAGCAAGCTTGACCATTGTTAATGGGTTCGATTCTCACTGAGTGTCCCTTATTTCAGCCCGTGTGATAAACTAAGCTAAGTTCAGTAAACGACTAATTTCACCAAAATATCCTTATTTTCATAACAATGTAACGATTTTCTTCACAATTATAAAATTACTTTTAATGAAGATATCTTTCAAATTAATATCATTTACCAAGCACTATGAATGATAAAAAATGTAATCGTTATATTTATTATCATCATAAATTTTAATCAATGACATTTGAAATTATTTAGAATAGTTAAAAGGTAAATTTAAAATTAATTGAAAATTGTTAGTAATGAATTGTATTTAATATTCCTTATTAAAGATAATCCAAAATATTAATGATGGCGACCGTTTATAATGATTTTTTTCATTAATTGTAAGAATGAAATTTATTTCTTCTTATTACAATAATATGTTCGATCATTGTTCAGTGTATAAGCGTTATCGATTTTATTGTCGTTCCTTTCATTATTTTGTTCATTAGAATCAATTCTATTTTTAGTCTTGGCAGCTGAGTACGACGCCAAAGATCGATCTTAACACACACACACACACACACACACAGAGAGAGAGAGAGAGAGAGAGAGAGAGAGAGAGAGAGATTTGTTGATTAAACATACAAATCTATTTTGATAGTCCATGACCAATATATAACATGTGATGTGGCAGAAATCTCAAGAACCTTGTAGATTGTTAGAACCCACTTGTAGAGACTGATAGGATTATCTGGTGGCTAAAATAGTTGCTTATTTTTCCAATAATACCTTTAGTCATGGTACAAGTCTTGGTAAATGGTTAGAATGTCTAATTTTGTGCTAAACAAGCATCCCCTCTCACTTGGCGTTATGCAGTCTTTCTAAAATATTAAAATCCCTCCATTTATTTTTGTATCACAGAAAATTAAACATAAATACTGCCTACCAAAGTTATCGATTGATTGATTTATACTACCTAACAAAGTTATTGATTTTTATGGCATGTCAAACCATCTAGCGTTATTTTATGCCGAGATGTTAAGGAATCACATTCATTGTACGTTCATATTTCCCTTTTTTGTGCAATTGCACACGGTTCAATCGAATACAAATAATTTCTAAACAGATCTATTAGAGCCATAGATGGAACTCTCACATGCACTACAACTCCGGATCAGAGTGGACCTGGGAGTAATAGCAATAAAGGATTGTACCATATTTCCCGGATCTCCAGAACTGGATCTTCACCATCGAATACAGTTTTGTGACAAAAGTAATCATTTCACCGACTAATCTACTAATGTAGGAAGTTTGACGCTTGATCATTTGTGGATGTTAGCTATATTGTGACCTTGTGTTAGACTGCGTTAAGCTTTTTAAATGAATGTAGATTCATGTGCTATGATCTGTCCACTATATGGTAATCGATGTGTCTTAAAATCACACTCAGATTTTCTCTTGACTATGCACACTGTTATCGAAATATTTCCCAAACGTTATCAATATATATATATATATATATATATATATATATATATATCTTCGACCATCGTTTTGTCTGTCTCTGTGATTGCGCATATTTCTTATGTAGTTGCTTGCCAGAACAAAATTATCCATTTTTAAAAATAATCACAAGAAAGATAATTACAGTCTACATCCCCACTCGCTTTACTCTCATAGGCACAGTTTCCATCTATTAAACCACAAGCCTCTTTTGTTCACTCTTATTCACCGGATGTGACGTCACGGGCGCTAAATGTGTAGTTTCCGGCTCTAGCCACATGTTCGCAATTCTTCCATGCTTATTACTTCTCTGTGCATATAGAAATTCTTCATAGAATAATGGGCCACGTTCAGTTCCTCTGAAAAATGCTCTTTCTTTTCTAAACACCGAAAAAGAAAAAAAAGAAGCCCATCCTTATAAAAAGCAGGCGATAAAAAAGTACCTGTTTAATATGAAACACGTTAAAACTTAGAAGTATGTCTTATTTCTGTGAAAACATGAGAAGTTCGATACGATACTGCAAACCATATCTTTGTAAAAGATTGTCTCATGATACTAATCAACATAAAAGAAAATGACTCTCTCTCTCTCTCTCTCCCTCTCTCTCTCCCTCTCTCTCTCCCCCTCTCAATATATATATATATATGTGTGTGTGTGTGTGTGAGTGTATGTATGTACATATTTATGTATATATATATATATATATGTATAAAATCTAAAATCATGATATAGTTATAAAATCAGGATAATGATTGATTTGTTCTTATTTTTCATATTCTTTTATAAATATTTTATCACACACACACACACACACACACACACACACACACACACACACACACACACACACACAAGCAAAGCACATATATAAAATAAACTGCATATATGATAACAAATTGTTTATATATATATATACATATATATATATATAATTATATATATATATATATACATATATATATATATATATATAATGTATACATATATATATATATATGTATATATATATATATATATATATATATATATACCTAACCTCGAAATTATTTAAGATTTTTTAAATGAATTAGGTTGTGTTTTTTTTTTCAATGTTTAAACATTTTCATTTTTGTTGGATTGTGAAATAGATTTGCGATGCAACATTTTTTCTTTAGATTGAACGTTTATTGTCGAATACTGTTTGCGAAATTTTCACATCAGTAATTAGTCCGAAGTCTTCAATGAGGTTAAAGTGCCAGCAAGTCTCGCTAGCTCCCCGGGACTCTTGTTTTTATGGTTGTTTTTAACGACAGTAGCAGCAACAGCAGCAACATGACATTGGCATTGAAAGTTTCGTTGCTGCTTCCAGAGTGTTCCTTTATCTTTTAAGTTCCCGCACATATATACAAGTGTGTATCCATGTGTGTATGTACGAACAGATGAGTATGGTGTTTTGCTGAGTAAGACAAACATGATGGAAAATAGTATGGATAAAAGCTTCATATATATATATATATATATATATATATATATATATATATATATATATATTGGAATAATGGTTAGGGTGTTTGCTAATGGCCTAGAAGACCGGGAAAATGCTACTTGATGCTTCCTTGCTTAAGGCTCAGCATTATAAGTTACAGATCAAGGGTAAGTGAAGCAATCCAGGGAAAGGAGTAGCGGACTCCCCTACACCTCGATATCCTAGCTATTGAAAAGGAGCCTTTGGTTTATCTTCGACTACCGTCGGCCAACTTACTAATATATATATATATATATATATATATATATATATATATATATATATATATATATATATATATACCCATTATTTCAATACTATTGAGTATTTTATGGCGAAAAGGTTTCATTCCTAAAATCTTATTTCCAAAAACTAAAAAGCAAAGATTATTAGCGATAAAGATTTAAAAACCTTTCACAACTTTTCCTATATATATATATATATACATATATATATATGTGTGTGTGTGTGTGTGTAAGTACGTATGTATGTGTGTGTATGTGTGTTAGTGTATTCATGTATGTCTACGTAGTGTATGTACCTATGTGTGTGTGTATGCATGAGTATATATGTGTGTGTGTTCGTACCTATGTGTTTTTATGTATAAGTAATATGTGTATGTATATTCATTTTAAATAGGCTGTGTACGTGCATATCGGTTACAAATTGACGACGAATATAATTTTGTTTTCTTTTGTTTTTGTTTTCTTCTTTGAAGCTAAGTAAGTTGGATAATGAAAATAAGCTCACTTTTATTACTTTGAATTCATAAAATTGTTTTTAAATGATGTGAATAAATTGTTTGTTGTGACAGAGTGGGACATACGGTGGAACTTCTCATTCTCCTAAGTGTGATGGCGGTGGGTGTTGGACATGAGTTTTTAAATATTTCAAATCTTTAAATAATTATAATGATAATAATGATAATAGTAATTTTGCATTTATTGTCACAATTTTATTGCTATCTTTTTACAGAAAAGAAAACAAGATCTACTTAAGAAAATGTCAATTTTTTTTCATAATACTGCGTATTGTCCAAAATATTTAGAAGTAACAAATTATTTTATTCGTTTTTTATATCAAAATTTTGATTAATGAGAACCTCCACCAAAAATATTCATGATGAAAGAAGCAAAAAAAAAAAAAAACGTCATTTTAAAAACTATTTCTTCACTGTAAATTGATGCTATTTTATATCTCAATCAACCAGAAAATATTTATTCACCTAAAATAAAAGTTAAAGAAATGAATGACGCTTTTCCCCATTTTGAATCTATAGTGAAAAATCGCTTGAATTCATCTCATTACAGGATAAGAGTTAATAATATCAATTTGGCACACACACACACACACACACACACACACACACACACACACACACACACACACACACACACACACACATCCTCTCGCTCTAATACACATAAACTGAACTTAGTATGCATGTTGATGTGTAGGTATGTGTGTATGTGTTTACCTACCCAATCCGCACAAGCAGGATGCGACACAAGGTCAATTTTTAAGCGAAGTGTAGGTTTGTGTGCATGCATTCACGAAAGTTTATATAAATTATACTATTCTATGATAAACACGGAAATATTTACTCGGAAAAAGTTAAAAATATTCTTCCTAAAAAAGGCTGAATTAAATTATTATTATTGTTGTTATTATTATTATTATGATTTCCTTAAAATATTTTTAAAAAGATTCAGTTTTTCCGACAAAACTCCTTCTCAGAGAGAGAGAGAGAGAGAGAGAGAGAGAGAGAGAGGGATCCTCTTTTGCACAGAAACGCTTTGCTTGAATTTTATCATTTTCATCAGCAAAACTGATACCGACTTTTTCTTTTCTTTTATTGCCTGAATATTTTAAAAGCTGTATTAACAAAACCTTTTATAATGGTCAAAAAAGTTTAAAAGAGAAAAAAAAAAAGCTTAATTCAACCCAAAACGAGGTTTATATTGAAACGTAACAAATTAAAGATGGCGACTGCCATTAACGATAAACAGTGACTCAGCAAAAATAAAGAACAATCGTAACTTGTTCCATTTCAAAGAAATTAAATTGATACATTTATTATATACGTAATATTAGCATAGTTATTATTTCATTAAAGATTCTTTTTGAAAATGATTAATTAATGATCACTAATTTTACATCAATAATGCGACTTACTAATACAGTTTTGTTAGCGTCGATTAATTGTTGTATTGGTAGATAACAAGAGATACTTTGAATAAAGAATAGAATAAAATTTCTACCATTTTAAGAATAAGAAAAATAATATATCTCAGGTGAAAATGTTTAACCCGATCATCGAACTATTTTTCCCATCTGAGTGCATTAGTTTTATTTGATCAATTCTTTCGTTTTCAAACGAGATTATTATTTTCGTCAGCGTCTTTAGATAATTGTTAGCGCATCTATATGCGTATCATGTGACTTTCTGAAACGTAAATTTTAGCCGAATATTAGGGGTTTGTACCATAGGCGAGATACAAATTAGACCTAGCCTTATCCAACTATTTACACGTAGATAGTTTGTATCTTATGTATAATGCGATCCCCTTATATTTGGCAAAAATTTAAGTCTCAGAATATGATGCACGAGTATATTACGGTATACGAGTGCTATGAAAATTACCTAATTTCATGAACAAATTTAATTTTGCCCAAAAGATGTCAACAAGTTTCCCTTTCCCAACTGAGTTAAACAATGAATTTGCAAAATATTCAGAACTTTGGTTTCATTTTGTTTAAAAATAAAAGTGCTTAAATATATCGCATTACAAAAAATATTATATTCTGAAACCATGAAAAAAAAAGTCTATTTTTGTAATTGTATTTTGTAGTCTTGCTTAAAAGCCACAATTTACATTCTTTATATTCCAACCAAATTATGGATTTTGATTTGGCTGTAAATAATGAGAATCTAATAGAAATCAAAATCTGGTGTTTGAAAGTCTGGAATCATTCCAACAATTGGGTCGTGTCAAAGTCAACATAGCAACAACATGAATTCCAGAAAGATTCTTGGTTTACACACATTTCAAACATCCATGCAGGTCTTCTTTTATTATTGTGTTATCTATCTATCTATCTATCTATGTTTATATCTGTTAATTAATCTCAGTTTTCTCAAATGTATGTATGTATGTATGTATGTATGTATCTATCTATCTATCTATCTATCTATCGTTACACCTTATCAATCTAAATATATGTAAAACTCACCCTTTCTCTCTCTTTTTCTCTCTAGATAGATAGATTGATAGAAATCTCTGTCTCTTTCTCTCACTCACTCCCTGTTCCTGCTTTATGCTCGCTTTTTATGACATTTTGGTGGATGTAAGATTTTCGTATTAAAGATTTTGCTGTAGAGGCGAGGTTTCAAATCTCCTGGAGGAAAACATGTACTTTAAGATTATCCACTGATTTATTCGAACTGAAGGGAGTTCGTATAGCACGGAAACATTTATCTTCTTTTAATAATGATAATAATCTGAAGGTGGCTTAAATGTCAAAATCTCATTCAATTCCTACTAGGCACGGGAAATAGCGAAACGAACTGAGCACGTTCTAGTAAGAGAAAAAAATCCATTACAAACGCTGGATCAAAGGCTGAACGCTATATCAAGAAATAATATTCCTTGATTAAACAACACAAGACTTGAATATTAACATAATTTGATATCGGAACAATTTCATCTCTCAGAAATTCGAAAAACAGGAAACAATGAAAGCTAAGATATCCAGAATTAGAGGTACGAAAAAGTTTTGCATCAAACTGTGAAAACAGTTGTAAACATGAGGGAATACCAGTTAAACACCGTTGAAAAAACAGAGCTAAATAAACGTGTCAACAACTTTCAAACATATTCCATAATTGGATGCCAAGCCTCCAATGGCGAAAGTAGCTTTGAAATCCGCCCCTAAGACGCAGATGGAAAGTGAGACAAGCAGTGAAGAGAGAGAGAGAGAGAGAGAGAGAGAGAGAGAGAGAGAAAGAGAGAGAGAGAGAGAGAGGTGGAGGGCTATATGAATCCTGCTGAGTGATAATGACGTTATCATACTACCTGGGAATTTGACAGTGATGATGGACAAGTTAGAAAATTCAGAAAAATCTGTAAGCCTCATTGGGGATGATAGCTTGTGAAATCTAAAGTAGGACCAGAGCTTGAAAATCGAGAAGAACCTTTTCACCGATACTGAACAGGATCAGAAATTACTTCACCGGAACGCCAACAGATTCATGTAATGAATAATGCCCATTGATGGAAACAAAAACTTTCTTATCCATTCCAACTTGATTGTAAGTTGGGACGTTTTTGACACTGTTTATAATGAGATTCTATCGGTGATTTTAGAAAAATTGGAATCTAACTATTTTACGTAAAACGCATCTAAATGCTGATGAACAACTTCAAGGAAAGGTTCAAATACAATGTATGAGCAAAATACTTTTCATTAAGATCTGAAATACCAACAGGAATAAGTCACGGCTATGGAATGGGCATTATCTTTAATCAGAGCAAATATATACATGGAATATTCCAAGGAAATGGCTTTAAGAAAGATACCATTGAAACCACCAATTTAGCTAAGATACGTGACTGAAAGTTTCATCGTCCAGCCTCATCAAGAAGATATCTGGCTGGACCACATGACCCTCATACAGATCACGAATAGAAAAGACATAGAGGATAAACTGGTGTTTCTGGTTGTTCTAACTTGCACAAAGAATGGATTCAATATATATTCACCTGTCAGTATATCCCCACTATCCATACAAGGTAAAGAAAGTGATCGTCTGTTGTTAACATTTAGCCAATCTCATAGGTGACGACCCAGACACGTGTTAATAAGAGATGGTCAGTGTTAGAGTCACCCTTCTGAGTGACAACTATTCTGTCAGTAAAATATCGGCTTCCACAAGCAGAAGTAGAAGGGTAAATCACAATAATTTAAAAATGACCACTGGCCTTCGCTCTAACATCAGAGAAGTGTCGGAAAGGACTGAGTACATCTGTTACATAAAAAATCGAAACAATTTTCAGAAAAAGTTTTACCCTTTAGATATATCTGTCTAGAGTCGGACTTTAAACTTCTGAGGCACAATATGAAATTTGAAGAGCTTCTCTAATAAAGTTTTATATCAATGTTAAGGATAAAGAAAAAAATGAACAGCTGCTAAGGAATAAAGCCTAATGAAATTTTTAAATATCTAAAAAAAAACAAAAACAATACAAAAAACAGGCCCTAAAGCTGTGTAGACCTAAGCTATTCCTTATTTAGCTTAAGTTTAGTACTGTATAGGACTAGAATCAACCACCCGATGAGGACTTAAAGGATTGTGTAGGCCGTATTCTATTCAGTCGAGGTAAAGAATATAAATGCACAACCTATCGATCTATTTAGTAAAGGCTGGAAGAACATTGAAAAGCCGTAGAATACGGAGTCAGGTATGGCTGACCACATGTGAAGAGAAAAGGTTGTCAACCAATTCTCATAGAACGATATCAGAATAAAAGACTGAGAGAAACAATAAGAAAAAGGGATTGTATAAAAAGATCGAATTCAGGCTACCAAATTGCATAGTTTGATGATTCCATTGGTCATTTATCGATTATATATAAGCGTTGCTTAACTGTGGCAGTGAACTTAATGGTCATATATTCATTCCTTCGGTTAGGTAGTGGAATACATATAATCTGGTTCAATGGAATGAACAGAAACTTCATCCCAAAATCAGGAAGATAAATTTTTTTAGACAGGGCAAATAGTATGTTTGTATTCTCTAAAACAAAACAAAACAAAAATATGATGAGGAATTTACTTTTATGGCTTATGGAATTATTGTAACGACTGCTTACATTAACAAATGACATTAGTACGTGCTGAAAAAAGTTTTAAGTATTTAGATACAAACATTTTTTCACACAAACTTATTAACTAAATTGAAAACTGAAACTTCAAAAGCAGAATTCTGGCAAATATATGAATGTTGATAGGTTGCTTAATCTGGTTTGATCTTCTGGAGTCTCAATGAGAATCGAAGTCCCTTCATTAAAGAATCAAGAACGATATTAGTTTGTTTTACGGCATATGTAGGTATGTAGGTAGAGGGATGGGTATGTAAAAGATTTTTAATTCAAAGATAAAGATTAAACATGCATATAAGTTTTAATTATTCAATTACGGTGTGCGACTTGCACGCTACCCACCTTTCCAGAGAGAGAGAGAGAGAGAGAGAGAGAGAGAGAGAGAGAGAGAGAGAGAGAGAGAGAGAGAGAGAGAGGAAAATTTTCGAAAAGGTTGAAAAAAAGGGTGTGTAAGCAATCATGTAAATTTTCTTTCTCGCTCGGAACATCTACGGTTAGGTTTCTTGCTATTATTTTAAATGGCATATCAAACTTTGTTGGTTATTTATTATCAAAGCTATCCTTGTAGAAGAACAGTAATGGTACTATTTAATCTACAGCTGGGGGTGGGGAGATTGAGTGTTCCTAACTTTCCCAAGGGCATTAGTTCAATAGTGAACGCAATAGATACAGGGTAGGATAAAAAAAAGTATCAAGATCGAATATTTGAATTAAAAGATTAAATTCAAAATTTAAATGAAGATGTATTAATACCTAACCTACTTATATAATAAAGTCTTGAATAGTCAGCGTTAATTTTTGATACTTTTGGAACAGCAATTTTTGGTGAAACATCGGATTGTGAAAGTGTAACTCCCTTCATACTCAACTTATCTAGCTTCGTACTTTTCCTTGTTTCCTGAACTGAAAATTTATCTCAGATTTAAGTTTTTGGGCGTTGTACACACAAACAGAAATTCGATATTACAGCTTCAAACCCTATTTTTGGCACCTGTCACGCATGAGTGTCGATTCGTGCGCAGCCCTCACTATAAAACGGCCTTGTGCCATATTCTGACATGGTGGGATGTCAGTTAAATACCTCTGTTACAAACCGTATCAAAACTGTGAGGTGCTTCGACTAATGAAAAACTCGTAGAAGAAAATTGATACTGCATTGTTTATTGCTATCTTAGAAAATTTTAGTTTTGAAAACACCTCCTCCGATCGCGCGTGTGTATGTGTGTGTGTGTGTGTGTGTGTGTTCACATCTAGCAGTGTTACTTTTCAAAACACCTCTGTTGTGAAATAATTTTAACTTTCAATATCTTTGAAGTAATTCTAAAATTTAAGAGTTTCATCTCTTTTAAAATAAAGAAAATTGTTATTAACAGTTTAAAGTTATAAATATTAGTAAAATTAGTTTATTTCATTTGTGTAATTAATATAATTGTTAAATATTGTTGTATAAGTATCGGCTCGATATGTTAATAATCAAAGAAATATTTCTTAATCTATTTAATGTTGGCGGGATATTGCATGGAATTGGTGAATGAGTTTGCAAGTATTTTCTTCCTTTTTTCTTCTTTCCAACCTTGGGATCGTCAAATAATGTCACCCCCCCCTTATCTAACCTGACCTATACTTGCTATGTGGACATTTGCAAAGACTGTTACTTCATTTTAGGCAAAAATGGGATGAGAGGGAACACAAAATACAATAAATATGAGAGAGAGAGAGAGAGAGAGAGAGAGAGAGAGAGTTCCCTTGCTCCACATTTCTTTGAAAAAGCAAGCCGCACCCACCGGCCCCTCAGCTCAGCACTCACGCATTTTGAATGGAAATCCCCTCCTTCTTCATGAACTCACAGTGAACCCATTCATCAGATCTGTTATTCTCTGGTCTTTTCCACCTCCTCCTCCTCCTCCTCCTCCTCCCGTTACTTTCACAAGTGCTGCTACTATAGCTACTACTGCTATTGCTCTTGCTATATGGCATCATCTACTTGGACTCTCTTCTCTCATCATGGCTGCGACTACTGTGACTGCTCAGCTGAATCTCGTGTAGGCGTCTCGTCCTCGTTGTGAAGTTCCTTTCGATCACTTTTGGTTCTTTCTACTTTCAAGAGACAATCAGAAAAATCCGAAAGATTTTTCCAATTTTCATCAACGATGCTATTTCTGACGATACAAGAAGACTTGTTAAGTGATGAAATATTCATTTTTAGGATTTCAGCAAACGACTTCCACTTCAATTTCAGTTCAGTGCCCGGTACCCATGTGGTAGAGGTGGTAGTGGTGGGGGTGAAAGTGGTGGTAAAGACGCCGAAGGAATGCTAAAAATAGATAAATAAACAAATATTAAACAGCTTTAGTGATGTAGCGATTAACTTGAAGATGTTTGAAAAAGCTACGAGTGTCTTAAAAAAGACTAAATGTAAATTTATTTTTTCAATTTGAGAAAGTTTTTCCTTTTTAGATGAACTGATCGCATGGCCAATGTCATGTGACCATCTCTTTTTCTTGTCCTTCCTTTATATATTTTTTCTCTTTCAGTTTATTTCATTTAATTCTGTTTCAATCAACTCGATATTCTTCGGGAAACACGAATGTTTTGTGTGTAACTATTGAAATATCTTTGCTCGAAAGCAGATGATAAAATCGATACGTACGCATGTGCTTGGTCGTATATCACAACCAATAAAAGTAGGAAATATGCAGTAAAAAGAAAGAAAGAACCCAATCAACCTGGTGGCCGAGGTAGTTGTTTATTTCACACAGAAATAATGGTTTTGAATACTCTTTCAGATCAAAAGAATGACGCAACATAATCATAGCACCTTTTTCCCTATTTAATTATCGTGTCAGACGAGTCAACATGTAGGCAATAGATGGCATATAGTTTTATAAAGTTTTTGATTTTGTTGGCTAAAATTATTTATTACGGAACAATGAGCATTTACACCTGCATATATATATATATATATATATATATATATATATATATATATATATATATATATATATATATAAACAGAGAGAGAGAGAGAGAGAGAGATATGGGATATGGTTAAAGGATAAGCTGGCAGTTTATGTTGGATTGTATGTGTATCTCCATACTTATGCTAGAATATGCATCGACATGCACATACAGCTATGCACGCTCATCTATATCCGGGGAGTGGGGGAGTTCTTGTGGCGTAGTGACTAACGTGTTGGACTGTGACATCGTGGAGCGCGTTCGAACTCCAGCCACTTTATCACATGACGGACTGATAGTTTTAAAAAAGGTATCAATCCTCTTATTTCCCCGATATGGCATGAATAGTACTACGATCATACCTCTACAAGTATTGCTTTGGCATTAGATGACCCAGGAAGGTTGATATGTCATTAAACAAAGAAATCAAACACCTACATCCTAGCGATTTCACGTTTTCCATTAAATAAAATGCCGTAAAGTCGTAGTTTTTAGAAAGTCATAATTTTTGTTTATCTTAAATGTGTTGCCTATCTTTAAAAAGGTATTTCAGCCAAATTTAATTCCTATTTTTCGCTCTGCATTTAATAATTCACATCAGCTAAAGTATTTCATTCTCAAACGATCCCTTATTCGTTCCAACAAACCAGAAGCAATCAGCCATATTCAATTCTCCTAACGTGCACTCAAATGACGTCACAGGATAACGCCGGAATCGACCAATCAGAGAACCAAATTTCAAAAGATGAAAGCTTTCAAATGATTTCGTTGTATATTATATGAGTGTAAGCTTTTTCAACAACAAAAAAAAAAAAAAAGATGAAAGAAGAAAAGTTGTTCTTTACTTTGAAAAAACTTTTTATTGCTTGGCATCATTTACGCTGATAATTATTGAAATTATTTTTCTACGAAGCTTAGAAACTTAGATTTATGGTAACATAATCAACCACCTCCTTACGAACTACTGTTGGATACATCAATAACTTTTAGGTCTCTGTGTGAGTGTATGCGCGTGCGCGTATATCTATATGTGTGTGTGTGTGTGTGTGTGTGCCAGTGTAGATATTATCAATGTTCATCCTGCTATACATGTGTCTGTATATACCTATTTCAACAGTATATTAGTATATATCAACCTCTACTGACAGACAGGATCTATCTATCTATCTATCTATCTATCTTAGCCAATTCATATTCATCCAGTTATCTATCCATTTCTTTTCTCGTTATATATATATATATATCGATTGGGATAGATAAATCGATTATTTGAAATACATTACTAGATATACATATGCATGATATGAAGAACTGTGTTTCGTTCATATATATATATATATATATATATATATATATATATATATATATATATATATGTGTGTGTGTGTGTGTGTGTGTGTGCAAGCACACACACACACACACACACACACACACACACACACACACACACACACACACACACACACACACACATGCAGATAGATAGACAGATCGATAGATGTGTATGAATGAAAACACAACGGAATATTTGCGTAAATTTTAGTTGTTATCTATATTGAATAAGTCTCTCTCAATTTAAATGTGATCAAAATTGCCAATTGAAATTTATTTGTTGATATGCAAATGAACCTAATAACGGAATAAAGTAAAAAATATAAACCGAATTCATCTTTCAATTTCCTTCTTTTCTTTCAATTTTAGTTGAAAAACTAAAAGAAAAGCCGAAAGTTTTGTTATTTTTAACATCCAAACATCTTCAAATATTTTTAAAGGTTATTTTTGTTCCAATGCGCGAAATAATAGTAGCAGCGAATTTAAAATACCATTAAATACACTAAAATAAGTTTACCAATGAAAATGCACTTCTTATAAAGAAAAAGAACAATAATTGGTACGATAAAGAGAGGAAAAGGAATTCATTTACACAACAACAACAACAACAACAACGAAGATGATGATGATGATGATGATTGACACGATTTTAAATAAAAGGCAAGCTGTAGATATGCTACTTATGTTCAATTAATATACATTCATATATAATAAGAACAATATTATAATTTAATGTGTGGATTTCGGTTATACAAGCAAAATATGTACATATTTATATATAATCCTGTTGGTTGGATTTAGAATACATCGATTGTATAATCTGCACTGGGGTAAAAGCCCCACCCCCAAAAAGGCGGGATCCTAGTATTGGCAATAAATTAAATCTGGTGGTGAGGTTCTACTATAGAATCACCCTTTCATTGTCATTTCTTTCAGGTCTACTTTATTGCTTGTATCTATAAGGGTTCAAATAGATTTGCTTGAAAATCAGTAGTATCCAATAGGAATACTTGATATCATATAACAGCATAAAAATTATTTGTATTTAGCAATGGTTACTTGAAGGTTGTTGACTTAGGTTTATTATTATTAGTTACTTGAAACCATTTAATTGCTTGTAAATTACTCTTTTTAGATTGGGAATACTTTGACAAAACACACACACACACACACACACACACACACACACACACACACACACACACACATATATATATATATATACATATATATATATATATATATACATGTGTGTGTGTGTGTGTGTGCGTCTGCATTTCTGCATTGTCTTAAAATTAAAACTATACAATTTTGCAAGAAACAATTTTGAAATGAGGCAAATTCTAACTCCATTTTGTCTTTTATCAATTCTTCCTGGAAATACAACCCCCTTTAAGAATTGAACATTTTTTACAACCTTGTAATGGGGTAAAAAAAAAAATCTATTAAGAATGAATGGCTATGTGGAAATATCAGAGCACGAATTCGGACTTTTTCTTTTTTAAACTTGTTGAAAAATCATCATTAGAATATTTTCTTAGCGATCATGCAGAACATTTCCAACTTTTCTCCTCTCTTTTATTGTCCATTATATAAATAAATTGATGTAATAAAAATGATCTAAAATCAATAAGAAATCAATATGATGCAATTTGATCCGAAAAAAAGATTCAAGTAAAGATCAAAATTTTACAAAAATTAATTACTAACATTTTTGTCAATTTTTTTTTTTTTCGACTCTTAAGAAATTCTAGAATCTTTATGTGTTATTTAAATAAATATAATTCACTGCTCGAATAACATGACTGAAAATTTTTTTTTCTTGATACCATATTCTTTGGGAAAATTTTGTCATAGATTCCTAAAAAATGTTGTTATTTGAAACATTCTTATTCTTTAATTATTTGTCATTCTGTTTTTATTCGAGGCAAAATATCTAATATTCAATTCTTATTTTTAATATTTGTTAACATTATCGAAAATTGTATGATAAAAAATTAAACATCGTTTCAAATACACAACTAATGAAAACGATATTCGATACAATATTATGAGAATGAATAAAAAAAAAATTCTCTTTATACGCTTTGAAATTCGAAGGTTTTCTTCTTCAAAATCTGGAAATTTCAAAGAAAAAGAAAACTTTTCTTATCTGAAAGAAAATATACATCTTTTCTTCTCATTTCTCGATTATAATTTCTCAATGTCAAAAATTAAATCAAATTCCAAACATATTGACCAGATTTTATAGAAATTAATCACAGTCAATGTTGAATAATTTTTACAAACATTTTCATCAATATTTCATTTTTTTTTTCATTCAATCGGATTTTATTCAGTCTTCATCATTGACTAATTTTGAGTGAAAATCTTGTAACTATTTACCATTTAAAAAAATGTGTAAAGATGAAAAATAAAGATGAAAAAAATTATGGAATTATGTTATATATGGATAGATACTTCAACCTGTGTCCTTTGCTTAGTATCAAAGTTCCTCGGTCCAATCAGGGAGGTCTGAAAAAGAATTGTCCCCCATACACAAAAATATACGTCTGAATATATACTTGAACAAATTTAAAAACGTTTTAGATATTAATTAATTTTTCATAGAGCTAATTTTATCTGGGAACGAGTGACTTTTTCAAAAACTTACGAACACCTACATTAGTAACTATGAATTCACACACACACACACACACACACACACACACACACACACACACACACACACACACACACACACACACACACACACACACACACACACACACACAGAGAGAGAGAGAGAGAAGCTTTCAAAAATATTCTTTAGAAAGATATTTATAAATGTTCTTTATATAAAAAATCATTAACTTCATACAACAGCAACTGCAAAGAACATCAGCCATGTCACTAAAAAAAGCTTTGATCTAATAATAATAACCTTGTGGTTAGGAATGATTTCGGACCACTTACCCGAGGCACTCCACTAGGAGTTGGTTTTATGTTACATAAATACTAGATCCAGACATGTGTAGCCTCTGTCTGATCTTGGAGCTTCTTGGTATATTTCTGGTTTTCTGTTCGGGGCAAGACGTGTGTTTTGTCTGATATGAAGAGTCTGAATCAGCGATAAAACGTCGGTATTCTACTTCAACGAGAAATATATCAGTTGTCTAGCGTTAGTTGAAAAGTTGTACATATTACTATAGTCGGTCTTCATTAGTTTTCCGGCTAAGGTTTTGTGCCCAGTCAATATTTTTACCTCGAAAGGAAAACCGTTTTTAGTTAATTGACAAGATCTTAAGATCCGGACGTTGTGCTATTCATGTGATCTTAGCTGGAAATGCAACTTGCCGTTCCAAATCTACATCGACACTACAATCTGTACAACCATCAAACATCAAGGAATTCTACATATCTTGAAAAGTAGATTCTAGAAGTATTCCTTTTTTACAAAATTCATTTGCTGTTTTCTATCCAAATTTTATTGGCAGCATCACATCACCTCTTTATTGCCTTGAAAATGATTAGCAACATCTGGTTCTCTCTATGTGGGGCTTTTCATCGAATACTCACAGTGCGATTATGCTTGAGGCAAGCAGTCTTTTCATGTGCATTGCGTCGATCAGGCTTTTTGGACTTTCACAATTTCAGGTTAACTGACATTATTAGGATGTCGTCTGCTGTCTTTACAGGGAAATTTATTCTCTTTATGACCATCTGTTTGATGTCATACCATATAGTACATATTACTTTGATATTTTACCACCTTTGTCTACGCACCCAAAGACATCATTTTTTATTCAGTGGTTTGGATGTTTAATTTTCGACCAGTTATGACGAAAAATTGGACTTTTCTTACTTGTGGGTCATGAGAGTCTCGCAACATTCAAATGAGTCATACCTCACTAATCCTATACTCTTCAACAAATAACAGTGTTAATTTCAGCTTATATATATATATATATATATATATATATATATATATATATATATATATATATATATATAAAAGAGAGAGAGACAGAGAGAGAGACAGAGACAGAGAGATTGAGACATGAATAGAAACCTGTTTAATAACAGATTCGTTTTTAAATTAAAACTTCATAAAATCTGAAAAAAAAGATGTAATAATTTGTGTAATTCATTTAGATTCTAGCAAAATTTCGTTTTAGCAATTATGCAAGTGGCGGATTGTTTTGAAAAAGTTAATTCAACATTTTCAACCAGTGAGAAAGAGCACAATAAATGAGCGACTTTTTATGAGACCAGCTAGATAGATGAAGTTGTTGTATATTTCCCATAAATGCCGGTGATTATGATTCGAGACGATAAGCCTTCCAGACTTTAAAGCTTTATACAAGAAAATAATCCTCACTCTCTTTTGGCCTTGAGTCTTTAGAAGGAATTTCAAACTCTACGTTGTAATTCAAAATTAAAAACAGAATGCAATGGCAAATTCTAATAAAAAGTTTATGAATAAGCAATTCAAAGTTCACTAAACTAAACATTTTACTATTATTCACTAGATTTGCTAAGGATTTTCTTATAAAAAATGATATTTTTGAACACATTTCAGTTGTAAAGTATCATCAATTATTCATTTTGTTTTCTTCAGATAAGTAAACGTTTTCTTTACGAGTATAATGTAATTGCAACATTTCAGAAGATTTGTTCTATAGCTTTCTTCATGGGTACTCTTTGTATGAGAAGAGAATTTCTCTTCTAAGAGAGGAGTAAAAAAAAAAAAAAAAAAAAAAAAAATGGGAGTTTACAGCCGTTTTTGCTTTCCATACAGAAATTACACCCGAGGAAGTTCGTAGAATGGATCAATCTGAATGTGGTGTTGATAATATTATAGACACAAAGAGATTCAGTTTTTCGAAGAAGAAAAAATGGAACATTTTGAGAGCTTTTCTTTGACTTCGTCACTTATCCATCCTAGTAACAAGTTTTCGCTAACCGAAAGGAAAAAAAAATTTTTTTTAGATGCAACTTGCTAAGTAACAAAATTCGTGAAAATAGCATCGTTTCTTGAACGACTTGAAAATGTTTTTTTCTTATTTTGAACTCGTTTCTTGTTTTCTTAATTTGTGAGATTTTATTCTTCTACTCATTATTCTGACTAGTATCTCCATCTTTGTTGATTTATTGCATTTATAGAAGTTTTAGTCTTTAATAAAATTAGCACCCTGTAAGTAATATCAAATGTAGCGAGGGGACATCCTCGTAGCACAATGATTAACGCGCTGGACTGTGATATCGTTGTAGGCGAGATTGAATTCTGTTCGCGCTATTAGGTTGACTTTCGGTCTAATATTGTTGGGAAGTTATAACCCTCTTTATACTCATCCCCAATTATGGGTTAAATGATACCACTACTGTTCTGTCGGGTTGATATGCCATCAAACAAAGAAACAAAAAATAAAAAGAGACCAAATATCGATAAACGCGATATATGAATGCATGTATTTACCCAACCCCTCTGCAAATGGCAGGATATGACACAAAGTCAATTTTAAAGTGGAGTACAGTGATTGAAATTCAGAATTTTCCTTCTTCTTTACTGGTTGCTTAACAAACGCTAAAGAACCCAATCTCTCCACTATTTACCCGGAGTTGGAAAGTGAGGAAGAAAAAACTGTTGAATTTACAAAGCGTATTAGGAAATTCTGATACAAACAATTCTGTAAAGAATTTAAGTCACTTATTAGATATTCATATGTATGTATGTATGTATGTATGTATGTATGTGTACGTGTGTGTTTGAGAGAGAGAGAGAGAGAGAGAGAGAGAGAGAGAGAGAGAGAGAGAGAGGAAAGAGAGAGATGGAGCTTTCAGTTATTAAATTCTGATTTTCCTTTTCCCTTTTCAGATGACGTTTTTGAAAACGAATAAGAATGGTTTCTGTCTACCTGGAACCATTTTGGATTTGCTAAAGGCACATCCGTGAGAGAGAAAAAATCAATTAAACGGTGAGTAGCATTTCTAAAACCTATTTCTGTTGGCAAATGGTAGAGACAAGCATAAACCACCGCAATGTTATCAAAGATGGCTGTCGTCGTCAGAAGAACACTCGGGAGATTATGAACTAAAACCGACAAAAAATATCCGTCTGTTTAATTACTTATATAGGTGGTCTAATGGTTAGCGAGTTAGTTTACCTGACCATTGTTGATAAATTCGATTCTCACTGAGTGGTCCATTCTTTTGGACTTAACTGAACTTTGTAAATGACAATCAATTTACATATATATTGTAACTTTTCTAACGATCAGAAAATATGTCGAAGGAGAGTGTTCGCCAATGGTCCGGGAGACCAAGGTTCACTCTCAAGTCCAGTCATACCAAAGACTCAGAAAATGATACTTGATGCCGCCTTGCTTAACGCTCAGTACTATAATGTAAAGAACAAGGGTAAAGGGGGAAGTCCAGGGAATGGAGTTGCGTCTTCCCCAACACCTCGGTTTAGTAGCTATTGAAAAGGGAGCTTTCGAGTCACCCTCGACTAAGGTCGCAAACTTTATTTACTAACTTACATTTTAAAGGTTGATTGATTTTAACGACATGACAATCCGTCAAGGATTATTTTATGCCCGGAGGTTAGGAAATTGCATTCACTGTACATTTACATTTTTTGTGTAGTTGTTTCTTAATAGTTTTTTTACATAGTCGTATGGTTTCAAGTATTCCAATCAAATATAAATAATTATATGATTACAGTAATCATCTTTATTTAATAATAGTCATTCCTTTTCAAATAGTTATATCGCTTCAAGAATAATGCTTAGTTAACAATGATAGCTTCAAGTAACAGAGTTCTTTATACAAATAATTTACAGTTATAGAGCATCAAGTATTCCTATCAAATACCAGTCAAGTCGGCTAAGGCTGTAGAATACACAGACTGTGTCTTTACTGAGAGTTAAGACCTCCCCAACAACGAGTGTCCTGTTATGACACTAAACAATCTAATGATGAGACCCCAGTAATGTTGGAGCTTTGAAGAATGTGGAGAACCCCTTCATTACAATCAATCCCAGGTCACCTCTGGCCCGAAGTGGTAGCATCTGATAGAGTCCTATCTCTGAGTCAAATAGAACAGTTTGACATTTAAACTGGAGTGGAACCGGGAGTAATGGTACTAAAGAAGTGTTTCAAACTCTTCAAGTCTCTAGAATTGGAGGCTCACCATTAGATGCAGTTTAATGCCAAATCCAGAACACTGCTTTTTGGGTGGGTGGCAGTCAGGGCTTACCCTCGGTATTTCAAGCATTACCGACAGGGGAATCAATTTAAAGATAAACTGAAAAAAGACAAAAATGACCATGAAAATAAAAGAAAACTTTATATGACAGTTGTTCGGAAAAAATTTAGAAAAATAGAAATTTAATGAAAAGTACCTTGTCAATAAGCGCTCACAACTTAAAATGTATAGTGAACGCATGATACCAGCTTTGACATATGGGTGTGAAATATGGAAATAAATCCATTGAAAATAAACCCACATCAGCAAAATGATCAATGAAAGAGCAATAATAAGAATAACACTAATAGAAAAATGTCGCCATGGATCCGAGCACAAAGCACGGTAAGCGATATCATAATGATTAATAAACGAAAATCGTGGTGGGTAAAGACACGTAACCGCAAGAAAAGGGAACAAAAAAAAGGTAAAGGTAGTTAAATAGTGTGAATAACAAACGAAGATAGAGAGATGAGATCAAAGTGTTTTATAGGTAAGAAGAATTAAAGCCTCATCAATGTTGAATTCAATAAAAATATTAGGGAGGGTGTTGAAGATTTAAAATGAGTTGTTATTCAATTTCCAGGAAAGTATTCGAACTCTAACTATCGGTGATTCTTCTTTTTTTTTTTCGAGCTAAACAACGGCAATAAAATTCTGTTTAACAAATTAATAGAAAGATAATTATGTTTCGAATATTCCAGATGAAATCATGATTTCAGACTCTGTGAAACAAAGATCAGAACAGTGTTTAAATGCGTCAAGTATTACACTTATTTTGATGTTTGATTAGGTTATATCCTTCATACAACTCATCCCTGGAACATCTGATCAGTTGGCTTAGAAAACTGCTTCCCAACTGTATATTTCTTACGGTGATTGTTTTCATTAATTTGTTCATACGAAGTTTATTACCAAAAGAAAACTTGATTGGCTGTTTATTTCGTTGATTGTGTTTTCAGTTCCTTCTTTCAAAAAAGCTTTTAAAACCACAGAAGACTCTTCAAACAAAATGCATGTTTACTAATCGTCTAAAAAATCAAATAAAGTCAGTAAGTCTTGTTATTTACTAAATTTTGCTTATGTAGTTATTTGTGGGCTGATGTTTTAAGCATATCATGATTTGTGAGTCATTTAAAGCCAAATTCCTTCTCTCTCTCTCTCTCTCTCTCTCTCTCTCTCTATATATATATATATATATATATATATATATATATATATATATATATATATATATATATATATATATATAAGTGGATTGTTTGTCGTTAACTTTATTTTTTAAAGATTTGTTCGAACTCATTTGTTTGCACACCGATAAATGGTTCAAGTATTCCAATCTAACACTAATAATTCTGTTTAATATCAATAATATGTTTGCACGCTTTTAAGTATTCCTATTTAACACTAATAATGCTATTTAATATCAATCATTTGTTTGCACACAGTTAAATAGATCAAGCATTGCTATTTCACATATGTAATTTTATTTATCAATTATTCACTTGTAATGTGAACAATTTGCAAACAGCCGTATGCTTTCAAATAATAGTAATAATAATAATAATAATAATAATCCTTAGTAAATGATTGAACAGTTCTATTTGACCTCCCCTAGATGGGACCCAAACAGGTTCAACCATTTATGTCCGAGTGGACCTGGTAATAATGATAATGAAAGGTATTCAACATTCCCCAAAACTCCAATACTGGAATCCCACCATCAGATAAAATTTAGTGTCACACACAAGAGACTCGTTGGGAGTGGAGGGGTCTTATTCTTTCTTAGAGGTTCAGTTGGCATATTTTACCGTCTCCAACCCCACCAGCCAAAAAGGCACTACATTTTCTTTAGTGAGGTAAACAAGACTGAGATCGCTTATCATTTGTAATTAAGTAGTCATCCATCAAAATCCTGAATCTATTCGACACAGTGAGCTGGGTCTCAGCATCACTCTACCGTGAGAGTGTTAACTTTGCTGGAGGTAAAACCTTTAGAAAATCCGATTAATTTTTGCTGCTCTTTTTTGATGTTGAATATTGTTTAAAAAGTTTTGAATGCAAAATACATTTAAAAATTTATCTAGTTTTGTAAAGATGAAAGAAAGCAGGTAACCACGTTGTTTAATAGCATGTCATCCTCACTTATCGTGACCTAGTGCCAAATGCAACTAAACTATAAAAGATCTGGGAAAGATTTGAACAATCATGTGAATCTCTTCTGTGACTTTTGACATAAACGAAACAGAAGTTAAATTGATGTCTCCTTGAATTTCACTTTGATCAACTATTAATTAATATACCAATCAACCTTGTCTAGTCTGATACAAAATCCTTATTAAAGGCAAAATGAAGGTTGCATTACTCTAATTAAGCAGAAGTGATTCTTTAAAATTCACATGTGAATCAACATAAAATTGTGATTCTTATTTGGACTCAATGAGAAACACACATTCATCTTGTCTACCTAGAATGCACGCGCGCGCGCGCACACACACACACACACACATAAATATATCCTTATTCATATGCAGTGTGTCTGTGACTGATGCAAACATAAATCAACTCTTCAACATAAATCAATAATTATAAGCAAAATTTTTATTGTTGGAAAATTTCCCAACTAATCTTGCATGATAATTGAGAAAATTCTTGTTTGGAAAATATAATTTTATATTTTAAAGGTATACATTTCCGTTAATGCTTTTTAAAACAAGAAAATGTCGATGACCCGTAAGAGATGGACAACATTGTTTTCTTTACCCAAAGCCAGTAAAGTACAGACTCACTGAATGAAATTTTCGATGTGAAAATGGTTTATCACTGTATATTTATATTCCAGTGAGTTTATATAATAGCTACATTTACCCAGCCCCTCTGTCACGAGTAGGAGGTGATAAAAGATCAAATTTTAAGCAGAGTACAGCTGGATTGAATTTGGTGTTTTATTTTTCCATAACAAGATTAAGGAGCTTAGTCGGCCCTACTATTTACTCATATTTAAGGGAGAGAATTCTTCGATTCCTACCTTCCCCTAGAGTATTAGTTTCTATAATGTCCATAAGCATTTCCGAATAAAAATCTTTTAAAAGTTGCTTATAGAACACAGTAGATTTTGATGTTAAAAAAGTTTCAGTGTCAGTCTTAAATAGCAAAAATATTGGCTACTTTATGTCTGTCTCTCTCTCTCTATATATATATATAAACGAGTTACTCGCAAAATATCCAGTGACTGTACAAGAAATGGCTTCCAAAGAAAGAAAGGATAGAAAATAACAACAATTTAATTTCTGATTGCGTGAGATTTATTAACTATGCGGTAAGACATGGGAAACCCCCAGTAGCGTGTTTGATTTTTAGATACACCAATCATAAAAGGATCCGAATTTTTGGCAAGTAACTTGTATAAACTTGTGACTTTGTGTGTGTGTGTGTGTGTGTGTGTGTGTGTGTGAGTGAGTGACAAAAGCAACAATAAAACACCAGGAATATTTAATCATCAAAAATTGTAATTCTTAGCATATTACTCGTCTTTTGACGCCTTTGTAATACATATTGTTGATATGCGAGACCTTACTCTGAATAAATACAAGGAAAATAATATAATGCATGGAATTTCTGCTAGAATCAGACTGTCGTATCTGTGCAATCTGAAAAAGTGCTATAATATATAATATATGACTGACACTTTCTATAAGATTAAAAAATCTTCCTTAAATAAAATTAACTTCGAGTGTAGTAGCCGTGTTATGAAATGCCTTTAAAACTTTTCCTTTCAATTCTTCCTCTTATCTCCAAAAAATTCTTTCCTTGCGTCGCAAACTCTTTATATGATTGTGTATAAAACGTCATTATGCTTGTCATTTCACTATTTGTCCACCCGAAGATGGCTCCAGATTTTGCCGAAAGTACTGGAAAAAATATAACAAATTCTTGAATTAATTCCATCCAGATGTCAAACGACTCGTACGAAGACGAACCGATCAATGATAAATCGGCAGTAACGAAATGTCTGTCCAATTGAATCAAACATGTTTAAAAGAGAAATTGTTATACACACACACACACACACACACACACACACACACACACACACATATATATATATATATATATATATATATATATATATATATATATAAACATAAAACCTAATCTTCCTTCCTCTGGAGGTGGATAAACGGTCTAATATTTTTTACGTAAAAATACCTTTGAAAATACAGTTGTGCCTAACTGATCGAAAACATGCAACGCGGACAACAATTAGAGTAACTGCTAAAGTGTGGGTGTAATTCATTTTAATAGTAAATACATGTGTCCACGAAGGAAACATCAATAAAAAAGATAACTTTTAATATCATTTTCAACTATATCTGCCTCGAAAATCTGTAAAACTAGTTTCGTTCCAATACATTTAAACTAATAAGCAACCAATAAGAAAATACCTTACATTGAGTTAATGCAAAGAACAAAAGGTTAATTGGTCATTTTTTCACTCTGCAATAAAATATTTATCGTTAAAAAACGTTAAAATATTGGTGTTTGAGATTGATGATTATTTTCCAAGTAGCTTAAATACATGAAGTACACCCTCAGCAGCAAATAAAACCTTGCACACAAGACAAAAGATATTTTCTTTGCTAGTTTGAAAAGGAGGCAGCATTCATTAATTTTTCTTCCAGGAATAGATTTTGTTTTGGTTATTAAATAGGAATTTGTAAATTTTGGATATTGCTTTTTTTTTTTTAAACTTTCCTTTTAGATTGAGAATGAGAAATGGTAGATTCTATGGAATCAGAATTCTAGAAAAAGACCAGTTTAAATTTTTTTCAGTATGATTATCTTTATTCTTAGACTTTTATGTGCCATGTTATACAAAATATAATTTAATCTTATATTAGCAATTAATTATTTCTTCTTTTATAAAAACACAGACAAGATGTCTCTTCCCAGAACTTGATGAATAAACATTTCTCAATGTGAGTCAGTCAGAATTCCAAAGCTCAACAACAAAATTTATATAACTCCCTCGAAATGAACAGGTTTAAGATAAAATTTATAAAATTGGGTTCAAAAATGGCGCTGAGTCGAAATTAAAGGAACAGACGATAGGAATTTCCCCTTGTTCATTTCACGAGACGTTAAAAAAAAGTAAAAGTAAAAAAAAAAAAAGAAAAAAAAACAACAGATTGGTTGGAAACAAGACTTGACTTTTACATTTTTGCAAGGTTGTTATTGACTTTACGGAGTTATTATTTCCTTGACATTTGAAAATAGAAAGATATGATGATATTATAAAAAATTCAGTGAAAAATGAAAGTAAAATCTAGTATAATTAATAATCCAATGTAAACAGACCGATTTCTTCTTTTATTACCAAAATGTTCAGTACATTATTCCAATTAATTGTTACATGAAGTATTCTAAATCATTTAGGAAACTTTGTCAATTTTTTTCTCTGTTCTCTGTCATGTGAAATTGGGTTTGGGATAATTTATAGTTAATATGCTCCGGAATTAAGTCAAAGCGTCAGTTTTAATTGATAAGGAAGCTTGCAAGTTCCGGCTTGTGAGCAGGCATCTAGTTTTTAAACGAACATGATACAAGTGTCAGAACATGTCAATCTTTTTTTCCTTCTATATTTGATTGACCTAGTTTTTCTTTTTCATTGCCTTCTTCTCCAGCTTTTGTCGCTTGTAAAACGAAGATCAAAATACCATGGCGTTTGCTGCAAACTATGTACCCACTATCGCCATTGAAGTCAGACTTGAACACTTTAGAAATAAACTCTTTCATTGAGGGTGCAAGGCGAATCAAAACAGTGGATGAAACAATCAGAAAAACTTCATAGATAAAGGCATTAGTTGGAAAATCTGGCAGAATATTGATAATGACTTATTTTAAACAACTAGAAAAATTGTAAATGGAACTGATGAGTATTAATGATTGATTGATGTTTGATTGATTTTAACGGCTTGTCAAGAAATCGCGTCCATTGTATTTGCATATTAACATTTTGATGTAGTTTCTTAAGAGGTTTTACACACAGTCCTGTCAAATACGAATAATTTTTAAACAAGTCATCTAACTTACAACTTGGATCCTTATAGCTACCACCACTCAAGAACAGAGTGGACATGGGAATAATGTCAACGAAAGGGTACTCCAAACTTCCCAAGATTCTCAGAATTGGAGTCTCACCATCAGATTTAGTTTAGTTTCCCATCCGGGACACTCCTTGGTGAGGAGTACATACACATGTGCAAGAGATACAATCAGCGTGTTCCAAACCAAGTCAATATTAACGCTGTCGTTGTAGTTTTGTTTCATTTCAAATATGATTTATCATAAGTAAATCGACTTTTTTCCTTAATATTTTAATTTGATTCTACTTGAGAAAGAAGAAGAAGAAGAAGAAGAAGAAGAAGAAGAAGAAGAAGAAGAAGAAGAAGAAGAAGAATACTTTTAATGACCATTAGATGCACAAGACACTGGAGGAGTTCGTGCTGTATTGGTTATCATCGTAGGAAATGGACAAGGTGACTAGAGTTCAAATTCTGGACAAGGCTGTTTGCTTTTCATACAGCACTAATACACTTGGGAAAGGCATGAACACAACTATTCTCCCTCCAGCTATGAGTAAATAGTGAGACAGCCAGGCACTTTAACCTTGGTATAGCAACCGGTGTTGGGGAAGAAAAACTCAAAAATTCAAACATTTTAAACTTCGCTAAAAGATTGACTTTATGTCACATCCTGTTCGTGTTGAAGGGTTGGTAAATTCATACTGTGGAGGAAAACTGAAGAATGTATCGGTCGAAACGTTCAGTTAAGAATAGGAAAGAAGAAAACTTCCGAAAACTCAATGAAACCACGAATATCCTCAATATGTATGGTTTTTTTTATCATAACATTTCGACCGATATGTTATCCAATCATCTTAGTATTGTTTGAAGAACTGAGATGAAATATTATTCATTTTCTCCACCACAAATTCGCTTAGTATCTTCATTTTTGTTTTTCCGATCACAAATGTTCACCTAATACACTCTACGGTCTTCCTCAATTAAACTTGAAGTTTCTTCAATTTTCTACAGTTCAAAAAATTGTCATCTCCCTAAAGAGAATCATCTTCATACCAATATAAGAGATATTAGTCCGAAACTTTAAAATTCTGGAAATCCAGTTTATGATTGCTGGACATACCAATGCATATACTAATTTTGTTACTAGATAAGAATTATTATCTAAAGATTTGATTTGTATTTCTAAAATCATTGACAGCGACATCGCGCTAAAAGTAAATTTTATCTTTTTTGAAATGACTTATTGAGAAAAGAGTTTTTTTTTCATTTTCAGTCTACTAAGTCTCGTAGCCATTTTATGACTAATTGCTCCTGTGTCTCATGTATGAATTAGAAAAACATTTTGAGTATCTTCAAGTCATAATGATGATGAGCTACTTGAAATGAATTTGAAAATAGAAGAGGGGGAGTTAGACATCACCCACAAGCGGAAGAATGGAGGAATTTGGTGGAGTCAGAGGTCATTTTAATTGATACAAGCGTTCAGAGAATTTGCCTTTGGAGTTTTTGCAGTCGAATTTGAAGAGGTATTACAAAACGCTTGTTTTTTTTATGTGGTTTAACATTTTAACCCCCCCCCCTTTTTAGGGCTTTCAATATTTACCTTAGAAGATGTTAAGAATTTCCTACGTCCTATGAAAGTCAGTTTGACACATCAATAAACGTGGCAACCAAACTGTAAATGCGTCTTTATCCTCGTCTTTTATTGTCTGGGATCAAGTGACAATATTTTCAAGATTCCCTCAATGTGAGGATTTACAACCTTATACTATATCAGAAATGAGAACAGAATTCAAAAGTTTTCTTGTCTATTTTGCAAATATGGGAAGTGCCCAGGACTTCTGAGAGTTGTTTAACTGAAAAAAAATTTCTTATTTAATCAAATGTGTAATAGGGCGTAATGGCTAAAGTGCTGGATTGCAGTGTCGAAGTAAACGAGTTGAAACTCCAGTCGTTCTATAACGTTCACTTTCCTTTCAATATCTTTGGTAAAGTTATTGAACATTCTTATCCCCCTCCAGGTATGGATTAAATAATATCATAGCTATTCTTCTACAAGGATGGCTTTGGCATTAAATTACTCACAAGAGATGATATGCCATTAAAAAAGCCCAAACCAAATCAAGTATGTACAGATTAGATGACATTGAATGATTGAAGCAATAAGAATGGAATAAATATTTTTCTCTATCCTGATGGTAATTATTTTAACATCTTTTTCTTCTTCTTTAATATGAATATTCCAAATAAATGCTATCATTGTCAGGACTTTTATGTGAAAAAAAAAAAAAAAAAAAAAAGAAAGAAATTGAACCATAAAGCTATTTTTTATATTTTGATATTATTAAATAAATATTATTAAAGAAAAAAATACCAAAATATATTTGCCTTCGGTCAAGTCCCGATTTTCCTCCAATGATGGAATTATTTTGAGAACGTTCTAGGCAAAAAAGAAAAAAATCTATTTCAGAATTTCTATTTTTATTTTCTGTCCGTCGAGAACAACAAACAACATTTTATTTTATTCTTTATCCTACTGAAGCCCAAATGCCGATCAGTTAGAGGCAAAACTTTGTTTTCTTTTTTAATTCATTTTTAGCAAATACTTCAATAAATGGCATCAGTGACATTTGGATGTGAAGACGGGTAATTTTCATAAGATTTGCCATGAAGACAGATTATTGAATTATTATTATTAATTAATTAAAAGGAATTTTTAGAACAGCATTGTTTGGGGGAACAACAGAAATGAAACAAACAAAATCATTCTGCAGATCTGAACTGGTAGAAAGAAAAGTCTTCTGCTGATTGAAATAAAAAAAAAGAAGAGCTATATATTGAGATGAACTTTTGAAATAAATCAGGAAGGAAATTACAAGTGTCCTCATATTTTGCCTTTAAATAAACCATTAGGCGTTGATATGCCACTAAACTTATAAACCAAACCAACCCGAACTAGACGGATAAAAGGAAGATAGTGATCTTACTGTAAATTGAATAAGCCAGCAGCAACCATAAATTTTGAAAAGTATATCACAAATTAGAAAGGAACTCTACTGTTGTGCCCTTGAACTAGTCCTCATCTTCGTTGCTATTATTGTTACAATGTTTTTACTGTTGTTTTCTCTGACTTTATTTCGGTATTTGTTTAATCAATTGTGATCCTTTTAAATCAAATTCTTTATTCAATCTATGAGGATTGATTGTTGTCATTGTACATCCAATCCGTACTTTAAGGAAGTCTCATATCAGTTAATTTTTATCAGTTAAATTGCATTCAAGATGTTGTCTGTTTCCTCTTTATCTAAGCCAGAGTATATGGCTTTTTAAAACTATTATCAATAGCTTAAAATAAATATTTTCGATTATTTTTCTCTACTGATTACCTCTAAGTTCGTGAAGAACTTCTTGAGTGATCTTGTAGGTTTTTGAAGGTATCTTTTATGATCTTAGCGGTTCTGAATGTTTTCGAATGCAGGAACTAAGTTTCCTTTCAAAATCATGATTAACGATTCTATGATTTAATTCATATGATGAACCCCCACTCTTAAAACATTCAAATCTGTTTTGGGCAGTATTGACAGATATTGGCTCCTTTCCTCCCACTTCCT
>OY757926.1:94236309-94271309 GCA_963585895.1 Sepioteuthis lessoniana | reverse complement strand
CCTGACATTTGACATCTAAACAGTTTTTCATTTCCTGCCTAAAAATAAGCTTTAACATTTAAGATTTTTACTTTAATAAAAATTAAACTATCACTTACACAAGAATGATATGATTGATGGCTCAGAAAGGGACCTACTGTTAATAATTTGCAAAAACATAAGACTTTCTCGTAAACAAAAATAGGTTTTTCAAGCACATTATGTGTGATATAAATGTGACCGAAAAGTTATTTTCTTCTGATTCAAAATAAATAATTTTACACACTCAGAAATTCACAGCCAGACACACACATGACTCGTCAGCCAATTCTTTCTGAGTATCTAGATCTGTTTTCAGTGCAATAACAAAGATTATTGGTTTGCTTTCGATAGAATATAACCTGGTAACCGATGATTCATTCAACAGACAACACCTTCTCAATGCACTATGAAGTTGAGATCAAAAGTAAATCCTGATATCTGTTGTAAAGATCAAGGTAAAATTCTTATAAAAAGATTTTGTTTTGTTTTCATTGGGTAGAGTAAATGCTCTGATGAAGATGAAAGGTTGTACCGTGTCAAATTTAGATATAACAATGAATTAACGAAAGGGTCTGCCCTTGAGTTGGAAAACATTGCGTATATAGTGGGTTTCTATCTTTACTGGATTCTCGGCTCAACTGGTTTTGAACTAGACAAGGAAGGAGTTCAAAAACCTATGTATTAATCTTTATATCCGTGGTGCCTTCAATAAGTTTCCAGACTTTTTTCGTATGGGCATTTAGAATTGTCGTAGACTCTAGAAAGGTCACTGTTATTGCTATACATCTTATGAGATGACTGGCCAGTTTTTATGATTTCACGTTCAAATCAACAGCTACAGCAGCAATTGGAATAATGCCTGACTGTCACAGCAGGTGAATTTCAAAAATGCAATCAGGACGTGAGGAAGAACGATATGCAATAAAATTCTGTTTTAAGCGTGTAAAGAATGCCACAGAAACGTAGGGAATGCTTCAGACTGCTTTTCGACTATCTTGCATGAATCGAGCGTCAGTTTTTGAGTGGCATAAGAGATTCAAGGAAGGCAGGGAGTCTGTGAGGGATGATGAGAGGTGTGGGAGGAGTAAAGAAGTCAATACACTACAGTTGATTGGCCAAAGGGTTAGGGTTAGGGTTACTATGTTGAGGCTTTAAGGGAGATTCCGTCGGAAGAGGCCAGCACTCTTCAAATCGGGTCAGTGGCATTTCCACCAGGACAATGCACCAGTCCACAACTCCATCCTTGTCACAGACTATTTGAGCAAGATGGGCATCAAGACAGTTCCTCAGCCTCCCTATAGTCGAGACCTTGCTTCCTATGACTTTTGGTTATTCCCTAAACTCAGAGGCTGTTGTTATGAGACAATTGAGGAGATGAAAGAGGCTTGACGAAGGTCATTGACATGCTCACACAAGACGACTTCCATGAGGCCTTCCAGAAGTTGTTGGAACGGTACAATAACTGCATTGTAACCGGAGGATATTACTTCGAAGGGGACAGGAGTTTCATGTGTATACTATCAATAAAAGTGCCCATACGAAAAAACTCTGGAAACTTATTTAGTGATCCTCGTACATGGAGGCTTTCCGGTCAAATAGAAGTCAGACCTATCTGATAAATAAAACACGATTTTTTTCCAAGCAGCGGTCGTCTCCATACAACTGTATGGATGCACCACTTGGACGCTGACTAAGCGTATTGAGAAAAAGTTTGACGGCAATTACACAAGGATGCTACGAGCTATATTAAACAAATCCTCGAAGCAATATCCCACAAAACAGCAGCTGCGCGGCCACTTACTACCCATCTCGAAGACTCTCCAAATTAGACGAACAAGACATTCAGGACACTGCTGGAGAAGCAAGGACAAATTCATAAACGATGTTCTCCTCTGGGCCCCTTCACACGAACGCGCAAGTGTAAGACAACCAGCTAGAACTTATCGACAACAGCTCTGTACGGACACAGGATGTAGCCTGGAAGATCTGACGAGAGTGATGAATGACAGAGACATATGGCGAGAGAGAGAGAGAGAGAGAGAGAGAGAGAGTCTGGGAAATCCGTGCGAGCTGCACGAGATAATGATGATGATGTCTCTGATTCAAAGTTTCTTGCGATCCTCATGAAAATACATTTTTCATTTACTAGCAAGAATCTTTCTAACTTTTAAACCGTAGTTCTGTGTTTGTCTCCCTCGTACTTTACTTATCGTTAACATTTAAACGGATTTTAAAACCTGGTTTCAATCTATTTCACTTTTCAATCCTTGAGAGATTTTTCAACATCCATGCCAGTCTGTCGGACTGCTTTTTTTTTTTTTCTCTTTTCTGTACGTGATCTGAAGTGAAGAAGTAAAGTTGGTGACCATAGTCGAGGGCTATCCGAAAGCTCCTTTCTCAATATCTACTACACCAAGATGTAGGGGAGGGCGCTACTCCTTTCCCTGGATTGCTCCACTTTACCCTTGATTCGTACCTTATAATGCTGAGTGTTAAGCAAGGAGGTATCAAGTACCACTTTTAAAGTCTTTGGTATGACTCGATCTGAGATTGAACCCTGGTCTCCCAGGCCATTGGCGAATCTTGAAATATCTAAAAAAAAACAAAAAAAAAACAAAAAAAAACAGCCCCCACTGACCAATCTCTTTCTGCTTCAGCTTAAGCCCAATCTGTACATGTGGACAAAAAAAAAGTTTAAATAAAAGAAGACAGTCGTTTTGCATATCGAATCAGACGTTGTTGAAAACTTTGACCCAGGGAAAGAATTTCCAAAAACAAAGTAAATATTAGACAGGAAGATCTTCTCCGACTGAAAGAAAAAACAGTTCCGTTAAAAAAATCTCAATTATTTGGGGATTTTTATGATTTTATGAATTCCATGAACCGTATGAATACATGATTTTGACCCATTTTATTGCTTCGGAAAAAGACATTCTTCAAAGACATTCTTCACACACACACGCGCACACACAAAGACACACACACACACACATAGTGATATATATATAGTATTATATATATATATATATATATATATATATATATATATATATATATATATATATATATATATATCACTATATGTGACCTAAAATAAACTGTTATCTCACCTCCTCAGCTTTATTACAAGATATCATGAATTTGAAATAATACAATTTTAAGATGAAGCATCATAAAACTGATATATATATATATATATATATATATATATATATAATATATATATATACTATATATATATCATATATATATATAATTCAATTTTTTGGTGTCATTATAAATTCATTTCAGGTCTATGATGACCCTCTTAGATGGTGAATAGGGTCATCATAGACCTGAAATAAATTTATAATGACACCAAAAAATAGAATTTTTTCTTTTTATTTTTTATATAGAATAATATTTGCTCTGCATGTGATTTTTGATGTACTTTTGATCCCAAATTAATCATACAGTCGAAAGTGGTTGGCATTGAGCACTCAAACCGGATATTGTCCAGTCGGTTGGGGCAGTAGAATACACTGACTGCACCTCTGCAGAGAGGTAAGACCCCCACCCCCCCACCAATGAGTGTCCTGGAGATGACACTAAACAATCTGATGGTGAGGTTCTAGTGATGTTGTGGCCTTGGGGAATGCGGAGCATCCCTTCATTGCCATCGCTCCCAGGTCCACTCTGGCTTGGAGTGGTAGCACCTGATTGGGCCCTATCTATGGTTTAAATAGAACTAACGGCATACTTATGCTAAAATGAATTGTTTGATTAAACTGAATAGCTTGAAATAGAAATGTTTTCGACAATTGAACCGTGCTTACATTTAAACTGTGGGCTTATGCTTAACTGAATTATTTGAAATAGAACTGTTTTTTGACATTGAAACTGTATTTACGCTAAACTGAATTGTTTAACATAGAACTGTTCTGACATGTAACTGTGTGAAAACAAAATCTGTACTTATACTAAACTGAATTAGCTGAATTAGAACTGCTTGACTAAACTGAATAGCTCGAAATAGAAATGTTTTACACAATTAAACTGTACTTACATTTAAACTGCGTGCTTATGCTAAACTGAATTATTTGAAATTGAACTGTTTTTGACATTGAAACTCTACTTACACTAAACAGAATTGTTATATATGACTGCTTGAATAATTTGAAATAGAAAAGTTTTTGACAATTAAACTGTGTACTCATGCTAAATTGAATCGTTTTAAATAGAACTGATTATTTACATAAAAATGGATTTGCCGTTAAATAACCTACAAAGGTTGATATGCCATAAAACCCAAAACAACCAAGCAATCAAACCAGATACTCCTACCCCTTGTATTTATTCCTCGGATATATATGTCTGTGTGTGAGTGGGTGTGTATGTATGTGCGTGCGCATGTACAAGTTTTTTTATTTTTGCATAAAATTGTAATTCTCTCTCTCTCTCTCTCTCTCTATATATATATATATATATATACTATATATATATATATATATATGTGTGTGTGTGTGTGTGTGTGTGTGCATATACATATATATAAGAGAGAGAGAGAGAGAGAGAGAGGGGTAGATAGATTTGTCAACATTCACAATTTTTAGCGTATACACACTTAAATTTGAATAACAATTAATTAGTGTATTTATAAGAAATAACGATGAATCGATTTCAGAGAAGATATACGAAAGCAATAATATATTTGTAAAATATCTGTTTGCATCCATTCATCCCTCGGTGGACGGTCAATTAGATAGACCGATAGGCAGTCAGGCATATCGATAGACTCGTACAAAACTCAGTACAAATTCAAATTCACATGGCAAAAGTTTTCTCATCGGACACATTTTTTTGCCTTCTAAGGATTTTCCCTTATAACCAGTTGTAAAGGATCCACTTTCTTTTCCTCCATAAAGTCTTACGTACAATTCTGCAATCCTAAGCAACAAAAATACAAAGAAATTGATTTCCTTTAACAATATATTTTCTTGTAATGTTTTTTTCATAAACATAAATTTGTTTTATTAACGAAATCTTTAAAAAAAAATAACTTTGGTTTCCTTGCCTTTCTTGAATTAAGGGAAAGTCTATAATTTGACGCTCAGTTTGTTAAAGTTGGTTGTCGTGTCAAAGATGACACAATCCTTCACAAATTTGATTTCGATCAATTTTTAATAAAGTTGATTTAAATGTGTATCCAATGCTGCTTTTAGCATATGTTCACGTGTGAATGATAATTATTCTTAAATAAAAGGTTTTTTTATTTTTTCGAAAGATATGAGATTTGTACATTTCCGTTATTTTATTTCATATTTTTATATGTCTATTTCTATTTTCTATATTTTATATTTATATACCATCATATCGATTAAAAAAGTTTTTCCCCATTATTTTTCTTTTATACTTTTCATTTTAATCAAGTGACCACACTATGGACATCTTAAAATATACAGATAAATACGGTACCTAACATCAAGTTATAGCGAGTCAACTTGTTTTCTGGGCTGTTGTTCATGAATTCGTCTCTCACTAAAGGTCATCTCAAAGAAGTAATGAATCAGTTTGACATTATGCACTCTTTTTTTTGTTCCATCTTTCTGATTTTTAAAGATAAAGTACACAAAAGCAAAAGTAATTTGCTTACAAAGTAATACACGATTTATTTGGCTCTTCACGAAGCCAAAACGAGGCACAAGTTCAACAAAAAAATGTGGCTTTCAATTTAGATTATGTTTTGGTTCCAAAATGGAACTATCATTTTGTTGTTTAAAAAATTTCTAGGTATTGATTGTTGATTTTAATTATGCTTTAAAAAACTGGGTGTTGGACATCAATGCTTCTTTCTTTTTGAACTGACTTGCAACTTATATGTCTTTTTTGTGACTATAAGAATGTCTTTTCAATCTAAAACAATCGTTAAAAAGCTCTCAAAGTGCCTCATAACTGCAGTTTTGTGCCAAATCACATTTATAGCACCGGATCCTGCCGAATCACCGAAATTAAGCAGCAAAGAATCTGATCAGAATTTAGATGGGTGACCATTAAGGAACTGCAAATATTGTAAACAAACTAATGTCTTCGTCAAAAAGAGGGAAGATAATTCTAAGACAAGAATTTCAAATTTAAATCATCGGTAGAAATACGAATTTTTAACTTAAGATTTCATTTTGATAAAATTGCTTTAAATTCAACGTAAATTTCAACTTTAATTAATAGGGACACAAATATTTTATAATCACGAAAGTTTGGCCGAGAATTAGCTTTTCTGTATTAAATTGATTTTATTCAGAAAGACCCGGATTAAGTTGGGATAGATATAATTTGTGTGAATATCTCTCTTCATTTTTTTTACACATGTTATTTTCCTTTTTTCTTCATCTACAACTACTACTAATAGCAGTAGTAGTAGTAGTTGTCCATTGATTTGCATAGTTCATAATTTGGTCAGTTTAGTTAGTGGGCAGTGTTCCATGAATACCGCTCATAATAAGCTTTGATAAATGTTCGGCTGAATAGGCGAAATGCTGACCCCGCTATGACCGACGACGAATGATAAATAAATCCTATCTTGAACTGTTATTATTATTACTGTTGTTGTTGTTGTTGTTGTTGTTGTTTTTCTTCTTCTTCTTCTTCTTCTTCTTCTTCTTCTTCTTCTGTTATTACATCAATAGTCACCGGTAGCTTTTATTGAGGATCAAGTGACAGAAAATCTTCCCAGCAGTATGTACGTGATTAGAATTGGAATGAACTAAACAGAAAAATTATCATTATCAATATATAATTTCTCTGACTAGCGATGAATAGTAGCTTTTAATAGAGGTCAAGTGACAGCAAATCGCTTCAAATTTAAGCCCTATATATTCTCAATATTCTTTCTAGATTTTAATGGTGCTGTGGTCACCTTTAGTTCTTCGGATCATCAAAACGTTTTTCACGGCTCCTCGTGACTATTTCATTATTTATATTACTGTTACTTGCTTAAAGAACGTCTTCAGTTATTTCACATTCTATTTTTTAAATCTATGCTGTAATTACAAATAAATAAATTAATCGATTAAAAACAGAGGAAGTAAACCTTAATTATTAATTAATACTTACTGCCAATTATAAATTATGATAATGAGGGTGAGCGCAAAAGCAGATCCCACACTATTTTTGTTAACTTACAAATTGGATCGGAGTTTATCTCATTCTCAGAACATTTTGATGGCATTGTGTTAAGAAAAATCTTACCGTGATCTTCCATTTTCACTGTAAAATTAAAATCAAGCAATATAGTCATTTCATTCCTAGAATGCAAACTGCATTAGGCAGAATCTGAACTTGGCTCCATTTCCCGTGGTTTTAAAGATTAGGCCATCCAATATATATATATATATATATATATATATATATATATAATGCAATAGACGCACATCTAGCACTCCCTTAGATTTATATGAAATTCCTCACATATTCTATTCGCGAATAATCAACACACATTGTCTTTGGACGCTGACAGGATTTTACTGAGATATATATATATATATATATATATATATATATATTACAAAATAGTACTTCAAGCCAGCTGTGTGTTAAATGGTGCCATTGCTATTCTCCAAAGATAGCTTTGCCATTAAATAACCCATGGAGCTTGATATGCCATTTAACAAAGAAACTAAACACCAGAGCAGCTTTCCTTTGCTTATGAATTAGCAACTATTCAATTATTAAGAATGACCCTTAAGAAATATTTTGATTGGTTATCGATATCCGATTCGTATAATAATTCTCCCTTGAACTCCACAGGCATATACATATATATCGAATCTATTTATGAACATGTTCAATTGTGACTATTGTATATTTAGCTGACATCTAGACCTTTATATCGTGCATTCATAAAAATTAATATATATAAATGTCTACTTGTATTTAATAGGCACACCTATATTTAAACTTAGTCCGTTCATGTCTATCTATATTTCTATCTCCAAATGAATGCAAACTACATTTATGCAATAAACATGCCAAGCCAGGTGACTACATTGTCTTCCTCTTTTCTATATCCACTCAATCAATACTTATGTACATTTATTCTCCAAGTTGTTTTCCTTGGTGTAATTATATGAATTCATAGCCCATTTATTGTTTCTAGGCAAAGTGTTTCATGCGCATGACAAACAACCTTACCCGGATACTTACTTTATTTTCGCTTTAGAAGTAAAAGAAACCATTTCCCACCTTAACTCTTTTGCCAGCAGAGCGACATTTTTGTCGCCAATATTTTTTTTTCGTTTTTTTGATAGCTCAATGTAAGGCATTTTCCTATTGGTTGCTCGTTTATCAATACAATGTTAATGCATAGAAATATCCCTAGGAGGCACCATTGTGGTGTAGGATTGTGTAAAGGTTGTTTTGCAAAATATCATAATTAAAAGTGAGTGGGTTTTTTTTGTTTTCATACTATTGTACTTTGATTCACAGTTGTTGATCAGATTATCATGTTTTTTTTCTTTTTTTATATGATTATTTGAATATACCAACTTTTTTGAAATTTTTCAAAAAAATAATTCGCCTTCGCTACAAGATTTCAAATGTCTATTTGTCACTGAAAGAGTTAACCTGTCATGTGTTTACGTATCAAACAAAGAGCTATCCAATTCGAGGCCAGCCCTGTAAGATGAGGCTGTAGAATACGCCAAAGGGCAAGAACCCGCCCCAACGAGTGTCCTGAATATGATATTAAGCAAGCTGGTGGTGAGGCTCCCTTCCTGGAGTTCTGGGGAATATGGAATACCCATTCATTGCCCAGGTCCACTCCAACCCGGAGTGGTAGAACTTGGTAGGGTCCCATCTATAGCTCAAATAGAATCTCTTTGACATTTGGACTGTGTATAAACAAATGACTTATGCTAAATTAAATTTTTAGAAATAGAACTGTTTGATCAATTAACTGTGTATAAATGAATGACTGATGTTTAATTGAATTGTTAGTGATACATAACAATACTTGCAACAATTCAACTCTGCACAAACGAATGAGTAAGGTTAAATAGAATTATAAGTATTGTCGACCATATTCGAGGGGGACCTAAAGGCTCCCTTTTCGATAACTACAACACCGAGGTGTAGGGGAGGGCGCTACTCCTTTCCCTGGATTGCTCCACTTTACCCTTGATCCGTACCTTATAATGATGAGTGTTAAGCAAGGAGGCACCAAGTACCATTTTTTGAGTCTTTGGTATGACTCGACCTGAGATTGAACCCAGGTCTCCCGGGCCATTGGTGAACACTTTAACTATAATGCCAATGTCCGGGTCTTGTTATAAGTGTTAGATAGCAATAATTGAAACTGATTAACTATGTAGAAACAATAGAAATACTAGTTTGCGAAAAAATGAATTCTAAATTATTTAAAGATGAAATACCCCACAAACTGTATGCTAACAAATGCTAAATTGTGACTTGCAATCACATATATTTAATATATATGTATGTAGAGGATTTGGCATTAAATAATCCTAAATGGTTGATATGCCATAAAACCCAACCAAACTAAACCAAACCAACTCGGGCAAAAGAAAATCACAAAAACTCGTTCTCTTCCACAGTCTCTCTTTCATTCTCTATCACTCTCACTATATATATATATATATATATATATATATATATATATATATATATATATATATATGTGTGTGTGTATATAAGATAGGTTTGGGATAACGGAAGCCTAACATTTGTCGAGTGTCTTTTTTCACTCTCTTCAGGGTGTTGGACTTTAAAACCCAATCAGCATATTAATTTTCTTCATGTGATTGGCCAGTGTTTGACGTTAATCCAATGGTAGAAAGAACAAACAAACGATATGATGATCCCATCGTTAGGCACCATAATGTACACAATTACCTTCGTTAAGACATACATATTTGATTTCTTTATAGAACAGGGGACATGCATTTTTGAAAGATAGAAGTTTACAGGTAGACGTTGGGAAACGTTTTCTGTAGAGTTTTGCAACGGCACGCTGTTTATTTAGTTAAAATTGCTTATCTCATGGTTTCTTTGAAAGAAAACAAGCAAGATATTACAGAAAAAATATTAAATTGGCTTACATATTTGTGTATTATGATTCAGAACCCTTTCTCTTCCTCCCTCTTTGTATATTATCGTTATCTTCAAGTAGCGCCAACAGTACGGAGCTCTCTCTCTCTCTCTCTCTCTCTCTCTCTCTCTCTCTCTCTCTCTCTCTCACACACACCATTACACCCAATAATTTTTTTATTCCTGGAAAGTCTTTTAGACTGCATCCAAAGCTTTCGTATGGGTCAACACTAATGTGTCTATGTGCAGGAGTCCATTAGGAGACTTTTCTTATGAGTTCGTCCTTTAGGAGTGCTCTTCAGATCTTGTTCGTCTTACTTGGATGGTTTGTGAGATGGGATGTAAGTGGCAGTGCAACTATTGTCTTGTGGATTGTTACTTCCAGGATTAATTCAAAACAAGCAGCATTGTTGTGTAGTCCTCATCAAGCTTTTTCTTGAGGCTTTTCCTTAGAGTCCATATGATAGATTCATTCAGTAGAATAGATACTCTGCTACAGGTTAGAAGTCCTGTTATATCTTAACCAATAGATCATATTTCAATATAACTGATTGTCAATAGCAACACCTTCACGAGGCGTATGTTTACATCACTTCCTGTAGATGAGATATTGCTACTAAAGTATGTGAACAGGTTTACTAATTTCAGAGGCGGGCCAATTAAAGTGGAGATAACTCATTCTTGTTCAAAAACATATGAACTCTGTTTCATTTGCATTTACGTAGAGGCCGATGCCTCCTGCTGCTTGTTTCAGGTTATGCAGTAGGGATTCTGCTTGAGCAGATGTATTTGTGAGAAGGGCTAGATAATCTGCATAGTCGGCACCTGTCATTGTTTCAGCGGGATATCGTCTGTTTCTTTTCTTTTTAATGAGTAATCATTTTCTTTTATCAGATCTATGGATATTCAAAGTATGTAGTCAGGCAGATTATTAACATACATGACGGTAATGTATCTTCTTGTAAGATTTCAGCAACAATCTCAAAGAAGTTGGTGTCTCTATCAAGTGAGTGAAGGATTGTTTTCGTGTTTTTGTAAAGTATAATCATTGCGGAAATAGTTTCTTTGAGAAGCCAATATGCTCGTAATATTTGCTCCACCTTTTCTCTTTGAATAGAACTAAATGCCTTGGAGAAATTTTCTAGCTTTGCCTCCAGATATAAGCACGTACCCCTGCAAGGATTCGACGGATAGTCAAAATCAGTAGTCATAGATCTCTTTCTCCGAAAGCTGCTCTGATTTTTCCTAAGAATTTTTTTCGATTGCTGGTCGAATACGATTAAGAAGCTGAGCATGATAAACGTTAACCGATACAGTTGTACGAACTATTTCTCTGTAGTGATTCCGAAGCCGATATTTTTAGGAAAGGACAGGACAGTACAAAGTCTTTAGTCCATTTCTCTATTGAGTTTTGTTTATAAACTACGTTGCATAATCAAAGAAGTATGTCGACAAATTTTCTTATCTTCCATATTTCAGGAGGTATTTCGTCGAAGCCTGCAGCTTTTCCGTTTTTATTTCTTAATTACCACATCAAGTTTTTCCTCCGTAAACTGTCTTAGTTTTATGTCTAGTTGGCAATTTATAATAATTTTGTTGGTTTATTGGTGATTTCAGGTGTGTTTCCGAACAGATTCTTGAAATGTCATTTCACTTTCTTGGCTGATTGCTTCTGATTTTGTTCTCTAGGTACTTTTCTTTCCGATCATTTCATTTACTGCCTGCCATGTTAATCGTGATCGTTTACCTTCAACCGAATTTCTAATTCTATTAATTTGGCATTGAATGTATTTTAGTTGTTTTTTTTTTTTTTTGGCATGGGGTATGCGTTAGTTCTCTCTGGGTTTTCTTTAGCTTCTATGCATTTGTTAGGTTCTTTTATTAAGTAAAGATACTTTTTATGTTATCTTGTTTTTTTTCCTAACCACAACTGACTCCCAATGAACTTGACATCTGGCTTTTGGTTTTTGGTTGGGTTGATATGCTCTAGGCTGCTGCTTCTATGTAGGTGACAACAAAGTTTTCATATTCGTTACTTGAACTATTTCTTTCAGATATTTCCTAAAAAGTATCAAACTTGTTTCTTACAGCTACCGTATATAGATTGCTTATATCACAATTGATAAGAGAAGGTCAGTCTTATCGCGAAATTTTGTTTATTATTTTTGCATAGACTCTGGCGTATCTTTGTCGTAACGATTTAGTGATCAAAAGAAACCTCGCAATTTATAGCACTATTTATTCACTTCTTGTTTATGAATAAATAATTTGGCTGTGCTTTTGAGTTATTTGGGTTGGTAAAGGTTAATAGTTTTTCCTTCCCTTTTTTCTAATTTAATGTTTAAACATAAAAACCAGTTGTCATGCGAAAAACCTGCAAAGTTGTCATTATTTCCGTTTGGCGAGTTGTGTAAGCAGAATTGGTCATTTTTGTCTTTGCTGTTGCAACACACTACGATTTCTTTTAATACTAGAAAAAACTAATTCAGATTTCTGTTTCAATTTTTGGGCTGATGAGACCCATTCAAAGATGAGAAGTGTACGACAAATCTAAAATCTGAATGAGACATAGAAATTTTTGAACGACCCTCGTACGTATATATATATACATTGGAAGATTTGCTTCCTTGCAGGAACATTTTTTTTTTAGAAAATTCTATCAATGCTGCCATTCTTCTAATCCAGTGTAACAATTTAGTGTAATTAACAGATTCCTCTAGACATTATTCATTACCAAATTTTTGATATACTTTGTAATAGTGGAGGAGGGGTGGCCACCTTCCTTTTCCTACTTCTATTTTTCCGCCATGCAGCCATGTTTTACATTGTACGATGAATATTGAGCATTTATTTATCCTTCTTTGTCTATTCTACCCACACATTTTCAATGATGATTGTATTTATATTTCTAAAAATATATGAAACTTGCTGTCACTTGTTGTCATGAGGAGGTGAGAAAATATTTATTTTTCAAAAGATTTATCCTATTCTACTGAACTCTTCTCTATTTGAACACTTTTACTGATTTGAGAAAAACGTTTTTATGACGATTTGTTCATTTCACTCTATATATTCGTATTACGTACGTGTGGTTATATGGGTTGAATGCGTGTGGGTGTATGTGTGTTCTATGCGTATGTATGTGTGTTGGTATTTATATATATGTTCTATTCTTAAGCCTGACTATTTTTTTGACAAAACTGCACACTAAAAATGAAGATGAACGTCTAATGTAATCTCTGCTCTTACCCTATCCGGTGGCAAAAGCTGCTTGGTAGCGCCAGGAGTGGCAGTACCGCCTCGAACTTCCGAAATTGTGTTATCACCCCTGGTTGGCGGTTGATGAGGGCAGGGTATCGCACGTGCTTTCACACGTTGTATAATGAAAACATGTTCTAATCTTAAGTGTGACTATTTTGAGATTGTTTTTTTTTTAAATGTGCAACAAAAATTCATATGAAAATATTTACCTCTCAATTTTCATTTACTGTGGAATTTAACTGCCAAAATAGCGCGTCATTTGAGGAACCGACCAAAATTCAGTCAATCGAAGAATTAGCTTCTTTTAATTACCTAATAGATTAACAAAATATCAGAATTACGCATGAAATTTAAGACATTAAACTATCATCTTTTTGTATGATTCATTGAATGACGCAATCTTCAAGATAGAATGTTCATATCTTATTAAAAAAAAAGGAGACAGCCAAATAAAAATTCTAGAAGAAAAAACATTTAGAATAAAGGGAATGAGGAATTGTACACTTATCTATCTATCTATCTAGCGATAGATAGATAGATAGTTTGCTCTTGAAAAATAACCTAATATTTTTTTATAAAAGGTTTAATAAAAAGAGAAGTCATATAAACATGTTTTCTCGGCTCAGTCAGTTGATGGCACTTCGCAATACCAAATATAGTAAAAGTTTGTCCCTCAAATTCTTCTTTGTTTGTAGCGTATCATCAATTTTGTGCGCATTTAATCCCAAATATTTCCTTGAAAAAATATTTTGATTGTTGAAAAATTAAGAAATAGACATTTTTTGTTTATATTTTTGTTTCTGATTAAATTAGTCTGGTTGGAATCATGTAACAAGGATACATTTATGGATCTCAAAATTATTGGGTATGTACGAGTGTGTGTGTGTGTGTGTGTAAGCGCGTGTTTTGTGTGTGTTTATATTCTAATATTTATATATGTGGATATCTGCATGTGTTTATGTATATGTATATATGCGTGCATTTGTGTGTATGTGCGTGTTGGTGAGTGTATACATGTGTGCACGTGACTTTGTTATATATGTATGTATATGTGTATGCGTATGTATGTATATATGTGTTCATTTATGTATGTGTGTACATGGGTGTCTATGTTTATGTATATGTGTGTGTATGTGTAAATACAAATAATGTATAAACATGTGTACATGTAGAATTTCGAAGTCCTGCTTAGCAAAAACTTGATGTAGACCCATAAAAGAGGAGCAATTTTCTAAAGTTGAAATTCTAACATAACGGGGAGGACGGGGGCTAAAAGTAATTTTGTGTATTGATGATTTCGTGATTATCAACCAAGGTTTGAACTATGTGCAAGATCGACGTATACACGAGTATTGTTGGTGGGTTCTTCCATAAATAAAATATATTTTACCATATAATGACTCACATTTCACACAGATAAAATGTTTGCTTTATTTTTCAATATATTATCTCCATTCTTTAAAAAACTTCTTTTTTTTTAATCGAAAAACATCTAAGAAATCTTTGGACTGAGTTTTTAGCGATTTGCTCTCGGTACTCTAGAAATATTTTTTCTACGCTGCAATTCTTTGAAGGGGCCAAATAAGAGGAAATTAGAAAGGGTCAAATCTAGATTGTAAGGAGGATGTGGTAACTGACTGATGGTTTCCACTGTTCATGTTGCAGTATAATACTTTGAATTGTCCTGGTGAAATCCAACAACAGCTGACCTTAGAAAAGTCAAGATCATCATGTATACTTTGTGTGTTGCACCCAAAGAATTTTTCAGTCATTCAGAAATTTCTTCGATTGTAATTCTTGTCTAAAAAAATGAGCACATTAGATGAATCCATCATTTCCGGTGTGCTCGTCTTTGTGCGCCTGCCAGTCCTGTATTTATCTTGGATACTATTTTTACCTTCTTTAACTAAGTTAGCCCATTTGTAAACATCTTTTGCAAAAATATGCATCACTCATCTTTCTACAATTTTCACATGCTTTAACCTTCTCAACCACCAAAAGTTTTTGATAGGTCACTGTTTAAGCCTGGTGTTCAGAGTTTGATTTGCAGTCATTTCTAATAGCCTCTACTCAAATATTTTACGAGATTACGAGCAAATAGGAAACACTATTTCTTAAAACCCATTTCCAATAATTTAGAGGTAACATTTATGAAAATTACTATATTCATCGAATGACACTCGTGTATATATATATATATATATATATATATATATATATATATATATATATATATAATAGCATGGATGCTATATACACATATATGTGTGTGTGTGTGTGTGTGGGTGTGAGTTTGCGTATATATATATATATATATATATATATATATATATATATATTTATGGAAAGAGAGACAGAGAGGGGGGGAGAGAGTTTATTCTATTAATCAGATCAACTCGTAAATCTTTCATTAGATAAAGTCAATTATCTTCAAAAACAAAGATACCAGGGATTTTATATTTTCTATTTATTTAATCAAAATATATATTACTAGGAATCATTTTTTACTAAATTCTACAGTATTGAAATTCTTCAACGAAAAATAAATTTGTATGAATATATATATGATCTGTACTTATCTTTCGACTAGAACATAAAACTGAAAATTAAGGCCAGAAGATCAGATCTTGTTTTAATTAAAAAGGATAAAAGAATTTGTCATCGAGACGAATTTGTTCTGTCTGCAGAACACTGAGTGAAAGTGAATGAAGTCGAAAAGCTGGATAAATGCGTGAATCTCGGCAGAAAGCTAAAAAGTTCGTGGAACATGAGGATGACAGTGATACCAATCGTATTTCGGGTTTTGGAATAATCCCCTAGAACCTGGAAAAGAGACTCGATGAACTGGAAATTTGAGGAAGAATCAAACGCTTCCAGACCACAGCACTCCTAAAATCGGTCTATGTACTTAGAAGTGTCCTAGAGATTTTAGGAGACTTTCAGTCACTCAAACTCCAGTGAAAAACCATCTGTCATAGCTGGTGTGAACAACGCACAGGAAGCAAAATAATAACAATTATAACAATAATGAATAAAGAGGAGCCAAGAAAGACTAATTACAACAACTAGAAACAATACTGACAACATAAAGATTAATAGAACAACAATAAGTTTGAAACATAAATGGGAAGAAAAACAATTATACAGATATTTCAAGCGATAAACTGAGAAAATCTCGCACAAGTAGTAGGTCCTTGACATGGCCAAGAAATGGAAACTTTAAGAGAGAAACTGAATCTTTTCTAATAACAGCACAAAATAACGCCATAAGGACCAACTATGTTGAAGCGAAAATAGATAAGACACAATAGAATAGCAAGTATAAATTATGTGCTGATAGAGACGAAACGATTAATCACATAATAAGCAAACTAGTGCAAAAGATGGCACAAGACTAGACACGACTAAATGGGGAAAGTGATCCACTGGTAGTTGTGCGAGGGATTACAATTTCACCACACTATTTTTGGTATATGCACAAATCAGAATCTAACCTGGAGAATGTGACCCACAAAATTCACTTGGATTTTGGGGTACAAACGGATTACCTAATCTCGGCCAGAAGATTAGATGATACTTAACAAGAAAAAGAGAACCTGTCGAATAGTTGACTATGCCGTCCAGGTTAATCACAGAGTGAAAATCAAAGAAATCAGAGACAAATACTTGGACCTTGCCAGGGAACTAAAAAAAGCAATGGAACATGAAGGATATGGTGATACCAATTAAAATTGGCACACTTGGAACGATCCCCAAAACCTTGGTAAGGAGGAGGGCTGGAAGAATTGGAAATTGGAAGACGAGCCGCAACCATCTAAACTACAACATTGTTAAGATCGGCCGGAATACTGAGAAGAGTTCTGGTGACTTGAGGAGATTAAATGTCATTCTGACACCAGCAAAAAACTATCAGCTGATGTAGGTGTGAAAAACTCACGAGGAGTAATAATTGTACTAATTAACAAATGACTGAATGAATGTAAATTGATTGGACATTGTGATAAAATGAATGACAAAAAAAATTTGCAAGTTGATAGGCGTTCCAGTATCTTAAAAAAATGTAAAAATGAAAATATAGGAGTCAGATGAATTTTTAAAAAATCTCCTAACATAAAACCTGGAAATGGAGATATTAAAAAATGTGGGTATTAAAAAACTATCACAAAACCTGTTATTGTTGAAACCTCTGGAGTAATCAAAAAAAGAACGGATGAATTTTGTAAAACAATTCCTGAAAACGCAGACCTTCAGAAAATCATTTTAACAAGTATATCTGATATTTTACGAAAAGTAAGTTCCGTGTTAAACATTTAAAATTTTTCTTTAAAGGATATATCAATCATTTTTCTTGGTGGCTGCTCAACATCATTATTTGCCTTACTTTACCGTCAGTGACAATAATAATCATGTATAAACGCTGAAATAATAAGAACCTGTCTTTAATAATAATAGAAATAACAATAATAATAATAATAACAAAACTAGAAAATTGAGAAAACTAAGGAACATAAAAGAGACAGTAATACCAATCATAGTCGAGGCCCTAAGAACAATCCCCAAGAACCTGGATAGGAGAATCGATCAACGGGAGACGAGAGGAAGAATAAAAACCACCCGGATCAAAGCACTACTAAAATCGGACAAGATACTTAGTACAGTCCTGGAAACCAGAGCTGACTTGTTGTCACTTAGATGCCAATGAAAAATATCATCAGTCAGCGCTAGAATGAAAAAAGGTTTTTAAACCATGTAAATTTCAGCCAAAGACCCAAGTGTCAGTTCAAATGAGTTATTTATTACAAATACAACCCCAAACCTTCAAGAGGGAGCTCCGGTGGCGCCGTGGCTAACGTGCAGGACCTTGACATTATTGCGAGTTCAAACTCCAGTCGCGCCATTACATTCTCTTTCGGATTAATACTCTTGAGAAAGGTATGAACTTCCTAATCTCCTAAATCTATGGGTTGAATTGCACCACTACTGCTATTCTACAAAAATGGCTTTGGCATTAAATAACCCACAAAATTTAGCATGCCATTAAATAAAGAAATCAAACCAAACCTTCTAGAGATTCAGACTATTCCTAAAAGCGTCATTTTCAAGAATTCTTTAAAAAATTTAACTGAAGTCTGCTCAAAGGATTATCAAATCAATTATCTTTCTAGTTGGAAATCAAGTGTCAGCAAGTCTTTTCAAAACTACAGATATCTTTTCTTAATAATAATATTATTAATAATAACTGTTGTTGTCATAGATTTTTGGTGCAGTAATGTTGCAACGGACTTAAATAGAATGATTTTCGCACACGATAATCATGACACTGGGATGCATTTGATAGATTGGTATCCACCATCATGCTATTGGTCTACTTGAAGAGGACTCTATAATTGGGGATTTCTACGTTTCCTTAAAATAGACGGGAAACAAAACAAAAACTCTTTTAACTATATGAATAAACGGACCATTTTAAAATGAAAAGCTTTCTTTTTTGATGGACGAAGAGAGAGAGAGAGAGAGAGAGAGAGAGAGAGAGAGAGAGAGCGTGGATGGAGACAGGAAAGATCTGTTAAGATAGAAAGCAGAGAAACTGTTTAAAATGTCTTTTTATTGATGAATATGTTGAGAGAATGGGAGCAGGTGAGTAAAGAGAAAGGAGCGAAAATGTTGGTGAAGAGAGAGAGAGAGAGAGAGCGAGAGGAGAGGGGGAGAGAGAGAGAAACAGAGAGGGTGAGAGAGGGTAAAAAGCGTGGTGAATTTGAAAAGAAAGATCAACAATGAAGAAAGTTAAATATTGAGAGAAGAGAAGATAAATAGAGGGAGACGAGAAAGAGAGTTAGTATGAGAGAGAGGAAGGGAGGGGGGGCAACCTCAAATTAACAAAATAGCATCAATTCGATAATATTTACTTAATTCTTTTTATTTGAGGAGAAAAACGATTCCGGATTTGACCTGGCATCCTTTTTTCTGTTGTTATTGCTGCTTCTCTCCAACTAAAGAGGCGGTCGGAAAAGTGTAACGTAAACTAGAAACAAAAAAGAAAGCAAGAAAGAATAAAATAAGGAAGGAAGGAAAGAAGAAAGGAAAGAAAGAGGAACAGAAACAAAAAGAATCTATCGATTTAAAAAAAAAAGGTTGAGGAAGCAAATGATGACGTAAATTCGTGCTGTCGGTTCAGAGGAAGACAAGAGGCGCACATGTGCTGTCCTCTCTCTCTCTCTCTCTCTCTCTCTCTCTCTCTCTCTCTCTCTCTTAAGTCTGAGTGAAAAAATCGCTGAGAGAGACACAGAGAGAGAGAGACAGACGGGGAGATGAGAGAAAAGGAGGAGGAGGAAGAGGTAGAGGAGAGGAAAGACAAAACAGGTAAAGGACAGAATCGCAGATGTCGAACGGTGTGCCCCCTCGTTTTCGTTTTGTCCAAATCGAAAGAATGGAGGCATTTTCGCTTCTGGTCTTTTGACGATAACTTATTTCTTCATATCTAACGCTTATTTTCTACCACTCTATCGAACATACATACATACATACACACACACACACACACACACACACACACACATATATATATATATATATATATATATATATTCGCCGACGAAGGAATATTACAAGTGGATGGATGAAGTACAAATTATTTGCGACTCGGGAAAAAAAAAACAGCAAAAATACTACTTTTCATATGAATCGTGCGATTTTCAATTTGGTGTTTGCCGTTTACAACACACACACACACACACACACACACATATATATATATATATATATATATATATATATATATATATGATATGTATGCCAGGAATAAAGTGGATTACTTGTAGGTAAGCCAATATTTTTGTTTTATTTCATCACGATATAACACTCGTATAAACTTGGGTCCAGACTAATGAATTTATATGGATGAGAACCCATCTATATACATAAATGTACATATGTACTTATACAAACATATACAAAACCACGCACACACTGCAGGACACGCGTGCACACACACACACACACACACACACACACACACACACACACACACACACACACACACACACGCGGATATGTGTATGTATGTGTAATGAAGAAAGAAAGAAAAGGAGGGAAGTTGGAGAGAAAAGGTTTAATTTAATTTCTTTGTTTAATGCCATACCAACCTTCAAGGGTTATTTCATGCCAACGCCATCCTTGTAGAAGAACAGTAAAGATACTATTTAACCAAAAAAACTGGTTGGGGTGCGAATAAGGGGGTTCATACCTTTTCCTAGGGTATTTCTCCAAAAGTAAACGTAATAGCGCGGTTGAAATTCCAAATCGTTTACTATAATGTCGCAGTCCAGTATGTTAGTCATTATACCACGGGAACTCCCCTGAAAGAGAAAGAGAGAAAGAGAGAGAGAGAGAGAGAGTTTGATGTATGTAAGTACAAATGAATACTGCATTAAGCAGGGATTAAACCAACAATGAATTTCAAAGTGATATCTATGCCAAGATATAAGAAAGTTTTTCGCGCCCACTCAAGTACTAACATGAGTGATAATTACAATTTATTTCTCATAACTTTTACTTTTACAGGGGATTACATTTCTTCTATTTACCTATATATTTTCGTATTTCATAAAAAAGATTACACGTTTTAAATCACCCACACACATAGCACATCAATACACCAAGTAAATAAAAAGTGTTTAGGAATATAGATAAATGTTTAAATACATTGATACATAAAAGAAATATTTCAGAGAAATCTATTCCCTATAAAAATATTCAGACATATAAATGAATTCACTCACACATACCCAACTCTACACACTTACATGTCATTGTATATATTTTTAACATAAGCAGATTTCTCGAGTGATATGAATATAATTGAATTTATTTAAATGTTTCGTAATGAGCTTCATGTATACATTTTTTACTTTCTGTGTAATTATTTGTATGAATATAAAATGTGTATGTGAAAATGTGTAAGGATTACTTTGTGCGTCTCTCTCAAATTCACTAATTATCTCCCCTTGAATATATGAATGACCACCAGTCGTACAATGTAATTGGGTTTTGCGAGCTATTTCAACTCTGCTTTGCTAAAGATAAACAAAAGCTCAAAACACAAGTTTGAGACTTTGTTCTTTATTAAACAGAAAGATCTAATTTCACTACTCCCTAACAGCACAAATCTATTTTGAATTTTTCAAATTCACGAATATATATATATATACATGCACACACATGCCAAAGCGTCTGAAGCCGTGTTAGCATAGGCTGACCTGAAGAACGTTTTCGTGAAACTCGAAGTCGTGAGTGGCTTTATCTTATATCTTTTGATATCATTTTGATATTCTATCATTAGAATATTGTGATATTTGCCATGCACTTTTGTGTATAGAGTATTGAATGAATTTTACTGATTGCTGTGACCGTTTTAGATCTGAATATTTTTGGTTGGTTTTATCTTTTGGCTAGTTTATATATATATATATATATATATATATATATATATATATATATATATATATATATACTGTAATAAAGTTTTTGAGAATATTTATTAAAAATTAACAGCAATATATAAGCGTAAAAAATTGATATTTATTTAGTTTTCAAGGATGACGTATAATGGCGCTTCTTTTGTTTTGGTTGAGAAAGAATACCACAGCTTGACAACATGCGTTCAATTTATTTTTAGATCATTACGTCAATTCGTCTTTGCAAAATTCTTTAATATATTTAATTGTGTGTTCGATATCGGTGCGTTCTACTGGTAGATTCTTTATCGAAAACACAATTGCAAATTAGTGACATTTCAATAAGATAAAAAAGGAGAGTTATGAACATTTTAATTTTTCGAATGATCCACACGTGCCGTGTTCATGTGTGTGTGTGTGTGTGTGTGTGTGTGTGTGTGTGTGTGTGTGTGTGTGTGCGTGCGTGCGCGTGCGCATATCGATAAAGCTAAGAAGATATCGTTTAAGTTTAGTCGAGTCTGGTACGAGGTTAAATAATGACATACTCTATGACGATTGATCGTGTAACACAAGTAATGGTTTGTAAAACTAGTCTGATAACTATTGCGTCATGATAAGTTTATCGCATGTGCATACTCTGATGCCCGACGTATAAACCTAAAAGAATGCTCATCACTATCTATCTATCTATCTATCTATCTATCTATCTATCTATCTATCTATCTATCTATCTATCTATTTCAGTCTTTTCATATCTATTTATCTTGCTAGATAGATATAAGTGTTAATTGTCTCAATAGATCAACAGCTTCCTATTAAAGAAATCTCAAGTTCCGCAGATATGTATCCAAACATACTTCATAGTGTTTATCCTGACACAGGAACACACAGGCATACAAGCACGCACACCAACATATGCATACACACACACTCAACACTCAATATATATATATATATATATATATATATATGTGTGTGTGTGTGTGAGTGTGTGTGTGTGTGTGTGTGTGTGTATGTGTGTGTGTGTAGTTTTCATAAGGAATTTCTCCTCATTTCTTGGTCTGAAGATGCAGATCTAATATTTCAAAAATAAAGGGTCTTCTGGAATAAATATCACAAACAAATATGAGTGATTTTTAAAGGTTTTTCTTATAATGTATATCATTATTTTTGCAGCTATTTACTATTTTTCCTAGTCTGCGACTATGTCACAACTGTAGAGCTCTCAGTGAAGATCAAATTCACGACTTTACCGAATGATCTGAGATCAGCATGTTAGTCGTTGCTCCATGGTAGGAGTTCATACAAGTGCAGAATCTTAAACTCTTTTTTTTTTAAATTTTTAGTTGTTTTCTGACAAAATAAAGAGTTTAATTCAGTCGTTTGAATCTCGTTTCGTCATCCTCATCATTTTATATAAATCTTCATTTTGACTTCTATCATTGCCAACACCATGGTTTGTTATAACACTTATGAAATTAAGAAACATTATTACTGATATCACTGTTTAACATTTCGGGAGATACATAATACTCACCAAAATGCACAAAATACCATTACCAATGTAATAAGGAAGATTGTCATGATATACATATCGCATGAAAACAGCTTTTTCTTGGTCTTTTTCAAGGTCTGTATAACATGGATAGTAATGGACCTGATCCACGATATATTGGCAGAAATTTAGAATTTAGAATTATGCTCCCCCTTGACTGGTATCGTACCAAGCCAATAAGATCTTTTGCTTGCGGGGTGGGGAAGTAGATATATTTATTTCCCAAGAACATTAATGCCTTGTGAATGCTGACAGTTTCCGCAAGAATTTGAATTCGACTTACCAATTCCATTTTTTGTGACGATAAATGATCCACCCACCAGTAACAGTAGTCGATATATATGGGTAAGTTTTGGAATTAAATCTGACTAGATGAGAAACAAGAAGGTAGGTAGGATGGAAAATCAGATTGACATGTAGCGTCATCAAAATGAAATGATTTATTTCCCAAAATAGAATCTACATATGACAATAGAAAGAAACGTGTTATCCTTATTTCTGATGACGCTATCCCTATAGCGAAATATGTTAATCTGATTTTCCATACTGTCTTTCTTTGTTCTTCTATATCTATATATCTGTATAAAGATAGCTGTTGTTTCAGAAAGAGAAAAGTAAATATTTAAAAATGAATATGTCCTCAATTTCATTTGAAAACTCATTTTAAAATATGTGTTCATGTGTGTGTGTATTTAGTACCGAAATGGGTATTCGGTATGTGAGTAACTGAATATATAATGAGTCTTCTTTGAAGCTACCGGGGAATAACTGTGAGAAAACTTATAGACAGTTTTTTAACCAATCAAATTACGATTTGATGAAAGTAAAATACCAAAAACATTATCTAGCTTGGAATAAAATATGATACTAGATCAAAAAGTCCATAGCCTGACACAAAATTTTTACTGAACTTTATTCTGAAATGTTTACTGTATAATGTTCCCTCCATGGGATTAGATATTATCTAAATTGAGTTGATTAAAAAGATTGGTGATTATGTTTAAAAATAAATATTTATGTAATATGAATACTTTTTCATCGTGAGGCCATAAACGTACAATGCATATTAATAAATAAATATAAATTTCTGAGCATGTTTCCATACCCATGCTAATATCAAATTTGTCTACATCATCTGAAATCGTAAGTACTCATGAGCAATGTGCAATATGTATTATATGTACCAACACATGGTACAGTCCTGGTATATCTAATTTACACTTAATACAACCACTTAGTGACACACAGGAATTATACTAACCAACAGTAGACTGGTAGTAGGTATTTTAGTCAACCACCCTTTACCAATTCCTCTTTACAACGATAACGCACTGTCAAGATTAATGTCCACGTGCGAATGCAAGGCTGAGGTAGAGCACGTATATATATATATATATATATATATATATATATATATATATATATATATATATATATATACGGAATGATGAAAAAATATTACCACTTCTTTGAGAGTACTTTTATGATGTGATTTCAAACAGTATATACCTGCTTACAATTCCTATCAGAACTTTCTTGAACTCTTCCGTTGTGTTGGACTAATCGACCAAGTTAACATTTGAAGACTTGATTTTTACCTGGCCTTGAACATTGACCACTGATACTGATGATAAATGTATAGTTTCTTCAGTGATATAAAGGGCATGTTTTATTTTTGTGGATGATTGTAAGATTATATATCAAATATTCATTTCTTTTCATTTGTACATCAATAAGTTCGCGAATCCAAATAGAATAGATATCCTGCAACAAATATTTCTTTCTTAACTTCTCCTTCTGTGTCAGTCGTGAATGTTAATTGAACACTTCAAACATCATACAAAGAAAATCTTACTTAAAAATTCTTGTGTGTTGAACTTTCTGATCTTCTCTTTCTCACACCTTTTCTATCTCTCTCACCTCACTCACAAACGCATATATATGTACACATCTCTCTCTCTCTCTCTATATATATATATATATATATATAAAGATAAATACATTTGTACGTATATATCTGTATTTGTGCGTGTGTGTGTGCGTGTGTGAGAGAAAGAGAGTGTGTGTGTATGCATTTCATTATATACATAGAATTACAAGTATCTATATATATGTATTCACTCATATTGACCAAAGATTTATGAGAATTTGATGATGACAAATGATTATTTTACTCTAAAAAACAATTCCCATCATCTCCTTCGAAATAATCCAATCGAACATCAATTTCGAAAATGGTGCTGTCCTCAAAGAGTAACTATAAACGTAGAATGTTTAAATTCTTCGAACATTTGTGTAGATAAGTAAATTTGTCAGTAACACATTTTCATTGATTGTTGTTCGAATCTATTCGTAAATCAATATTTTTAACAGATTTTTGGAAAGAAATTTCCAAGCTTAAATTTTGACAATGTCAAATCGTCGACTGCCAACCGTTTCTTTTTAACTTGAACCAACCATATTTATATCCAATATCCAACTACTGATTTGTCAACGGACGCATGAATCATCCCCTTGCAAACATTGTCATTGCCATAAGATATCTTTAACTGTTTATATGAAAGAACATTTACTTGTATTCTTGGTTTCCTTATGCTAATCAAAGTTTATTTGTACACTTATATATGTGTCGACATTTTTCGAGAAAAAATCGTGTAGCACGAGTTTTATGGGAGGTTAAAGACATTATGTAAATTTCTCTAATTCTTTCTTTTTTTCTTTGTCTCAAATATAAAGAAAGAAAGAAAATAGAAAATTGTGTTGTATCACTCATTTGAATTTAGTTCGTCCGTCTAAATCCTGGTTTTCACCTAGGCTTGAACATCGACTAGAGGAATTATTAGGAAATATACAACTATCTCACCTAATGAGCAGTCCATAGTATATGTGTGTGTGTGTGTGTATTTTGTGTGAGGTGCGTTAGTGTGTACATTTATCTATCGATCTATCTATGTGTCTGTATGTTTGCGAGTGTGTGTGTGTGTATGTATGTGTGTGTGTGTGTGTGTGTGTTTATTAAATAACTTTTAGTCTAAAATACCAAAGAATACAAACAGCGATAAGGAGAATTTTGTTGATTTCCAAATCCCTACCTCCAATAAGACTTGAACACTAATTGCAGGTTTGGTTTAGTGTCTTGCTTGAATAGCATATCAACTTTTGTGGGTTATTTAATACCAAATCCATCATTACAGTAGTGGTCACCAATTACTGGTATAAGTAGAAAGTGTGCAACTAGTGTGTATGAGGGGTGTGTGTGAATATATATATATATATATATATATATATATATATATATATATATATATATGTGTGTGTGTGTGTGTTTACTAAGTATCACTTAGTCTGATAAAGAAGAAAAACGGAAGATAGGATTATTCTATTGCACTCGTATCCAAATAGTCGAAGTCTAATTTTCTTGAAAATCAGCTTCCATCTTTCTAGTTGTCAAACGCAAACGTTTCCATCAGTAGGAAATGCGCAACTAACTTAACCACAAAATATGTTGCATTCATCTGTTTGTGTGTGAGAGTTGATGTGAGGGAATGAGCGTGAAAGAAAGAAAGGAACCGATTGCAAAATAGGAGAGAAAAGGAAAGAGAGAAAAAGAAAGCGAAAAGCAGTTAGAAGAGAGAGAGGGGGGGGTAGAGAAAAAGAGAAAGAATGCGATTGCGAAAAAAAAATGAAGATAGTAAAAGAAAGAATGAAAACGAAAAGTAGTTAGAGACGAGAGTTAGATGGAAGAGAGAGACAGAAAGAGAAAGGGGGAGACACAGGAAGCGGATGAAAACGAGAGAGAGAGAGAGAGAGAGAGAGAGAGAGAGAGAGAGAGAGAGAGAGTATATAGTGTGCATCCACCAACAGCCACAGCCTTTTTTCTTTTCTCTCCGTCAAATCCGAATGGAAAGTTCCAGAGGAACAATCCATTTCATTCAAATAACAGCGAAAGGCAAAACTGATTCCATTTTCTCTGATTTTGAGACAAAGAAGAAAATAATTCCGATCAAGCTTTGGATTATCTTCTGCTATTTTGTTGAACGTGGATTCCTTATTTTTACATACACCATTCTCTTTCTTCCGACTTCATCGCCCATTCTTATTTTCAGGAAAGATTTCTATGAGTGCGCACCACTTAAAATAAGCACCAGTGACCTCCGTACATCCATCTAGGTAAATTTGATTTTGTACATTTGTGTGTGTGTGTGTGTGTGTGTGTTAGTAAATCTATTTATGTAACTATTCAAGAGTGCCTATTCATATGACTTAGAGAACACATAAATCTGTCTTAATTATTTGCATGTAGATGTTTAATATTCCTATGCAACATGATGTTGATCTTTACAAACATCATTTTATTCGAATGGTTATATTGACATTTGATTGCCACGTAATTATTGGACTAATCTTACAATTAAGTCGATAGCATTTTTGCATTCACATACATTTTACTCAACTGTTATCATGTCTACATTAAATTTGTGTGAATTGTGTTTTTAACTTAGGGCGATATGTTTAAAATTCCCGCTATTTTTTACTATCTGATTCTTTTGTCCTTGTATCAAATATAACCGTATTTATATTCTTGAAATTTACCGTTTATTAACATAAAATGAAGGTTTAAATAAAATCTTACGCAATAATAAGTTATTTTCATTTTATTGAACCAAAAGAAAGAAAGAAAGAAAGAAAGAAAAGAAAGAAAAAATTATTGGCATTTTGATTTTTTAGTTCTTAAAATGAAAGGAACATTTTCCAACAGGTCTTTTATTGTTGCTTCCGTGTTCTGACTCAACAAAACTTGCATATGAATGAATAAAAAATTTTAAAAAATTAAGAAGTAGAAAGTGAAGGAAAATAATGAGCTATTACACCCTAAGCGACGTCGATTATGCGCACTAGTGCATATAGCTGTGCAAGTGCGAATGTCCTCGTGCCCGAACGCACGTGTTCCATTTTACGCGCGCAAAATGCACCTCCCTCTTTCACTTTGCACAAACAGTTGTGCAATGCACATTAGTGCAACCGACCAGGCTGTCGGATTTCGGGTGCAAGCGAACGCCACTGTTTATATGCGAGTGCAGCTGCACGCGTATTTCTCTTATGTGTGTTATTGGTCTATGCATCCGTTCATTTCAATGTTTCTTTGTTGTTGTTTTTTTTTTTTGTTTTGTTTTTTTGCATTTATTTCTGTTTTCTTTTTTCTTATGTTTTGCTTCTCTTTTTGTTGTCGTTTTTTAATATCAATTTATTTTTCATCTTTTATTTTTGTTCATCTTATTTTTACCTAGGTGTGTTATAGTATGTGCGTGCGTGTGCCGTTGGCTGTTCCGTACACGCAAATTAGTTTGTTGCGTGTAGAGGACAGACAGGGAGGATTTTAGTTGCTGGGTAGGAGTCGGGTCATTTGAACGGGGAAGGAGATTAATATTAACAATGGCACAAAAGATTTACATACGCACGCGCGTGTGCACGTGTGTGAAAAGAGAGAGAGAGGGAGAGAGAGAGAGAGAGAGAGAGGGGGGGGTTGCAAAAAGGCAGAGGGGAAATAATAGATTAATATTTGAGTTTATATTTGAGTGGTGCCCATCTCCATGTACCTATATAGAGGCACCACTGGCGGTGTATTGGCTAGCAAGCAAGACTAGCAAACCTTCACGAGTGAGTTTGATCGTCATTGGGTGACCCATTCATATGGCCTTGTGCAAAGTGCTTTGCAAATTACAATATGCAATTAAATCGCTATAGTGAAACTTAAATATGAGCAAAGATTGATATTTTACTTTAGTGAAAAGAGATTAATACTACCGGTGAACTCAAGATCAAAATAATTCTCTTAGTGCTAGTAAATCTTGATCTGGTGTCTGGTTATTTCCTAAGCATAGCCTAGTGTTGTTACAAAGCCAGAGGAATGGGGCACATCAATCAGTAAACAACACATTTATTTGTACCCTGTTGTTATTAGTTTGAAACCACTGGTTGGAATTGTATAAATTTCAATTACATAAACACAAAATTGATATAAATTTTGTTTCATATATTCTCTAACTTGACATTATTTTGTTTTTGAAACTTTCAACTTGGACGAAAGAAAATTGTTGCCAATCCAAAAATGTTTTTTTTTTTTGCAAAGCAAGAAAAGTAGAAGGATGCTTTACAAAGAGAATTTTTGGATTCGTTAATTAGATTTTCACATTATAGTTGCCTTGTGGCAAAACTAAGTTTATTTAGTAAATCACACACATATATATATATATATATATATATATATATATATATATATATATATATATATATATATATATATATAAGGAAGAGAGAGAGAGAGAGAGAGAGAGAGAGATAGAGAGAGAGAAAGGTGGGTACTTATTTTTACTTATGAAATATTAGAAGTAGTAATATTTGCAAAGAAGTTGGTAAGTTTAATCCACTCAGTGCTCTATTAAACTGGCCTTTGTTTTGTTTTTTTAGCCAACTTCACATTCAAGCTGATGTTTTTGTGATAAATCAACAATAGATGGTTTTATGATTGAAGATCACACTCTCTCCCCCCTCTCTCTCTCTTCTGCTTTCCCTCTCTTCCTCTCTGTCTATATATATATATATATATATATAAGGAAGAGAGAGAGAGAGAGAGAGAGAGAGAGAGAGAGAGAGAGAGAGAGAGAGGAGGGTACTTATTTTTACGATTCGTATAAACGTATATATGTGATTGCACGTTTATGTATGTTTATATAAGTATTAACAAATCGAATAAACTATCACATTACATTGTTAGTATTACGGTGGTGTGTAGGAATTTCCTTGTTTTTACTAAACGTGTGTGAGAGAGAGAGAGAGAGAAAGAGAGAGAGAAAGAGAGAGAGAAGGGATGAGAGAAGGGATGAGAGAAAAGAGTGATAGTAGTAGTAGGAGGAGAGTGAAAGAGGGAGAAAGATGCTGTAAACCCAGAAGGCGGTGGTAGGGATTGATCTGCGTTGAAATAAATGTGAATAAACGTCCAAGAAGAGAAAAAGACCGGAAGGAATAAATGCAATAGTTGTCGGGTCGGTGCATGGCCATACACTCTGCCATTTCTCCCAGGGAGTATTAGCCTTGAGGCATCCTTGCAACAGAGTTACCGTTACTGTTGTTGTTGTTGTTTTTGACCCATATTCGAAGGGTGCCATGAATCGTGCCATATCGTAATATGGCCGGCCGGTGGCTCAATCCGCTGTTAACGTTCCCACCGTTGATATGATGACTACTACTAGTAACGACAACACTTGCCTTCCCTATGGCATTACAAATCCATTCACTGATTTTTCGGATAGTGTGACCATAGTTCTTACTCTTCAACCTATCATGACTTCTCTCTCTCTCTCTCTCTCTCTCCCCCCCCCATCATATACATACATGCTCTTTCTCTTGCTGTCTCTATATCAAACTCTCTATTTCTCGTTTCCTCTCTGTCACATACTCTATCACTGTCACATACACTATTATATCTCTCTATCTCTTCATTATCTATCTATGTGTATGTGAGTATATATATATATATATATATATATATATATATATATATATATATATATATATATATATATATACTAAATATAATCTCAGTATATTCATTATCTCTCTCATTATCTATCTTTTCGAGGATCGACTGAAAAGTTCATAGGCTGACCAAGATACCCTCATATAATGTGGATAAATGAGGTTTATCTTTTTTAACATAGTCTCCTTTTTGGTCTAGTCACTTTTTCCATCGGAGTTGCCGTGCTTGGATCCCATTTATCAAAAAGTCAGCAGCGCATATGACATCATCATATGAACTTTTGAGCCAACCCTCGTATATATATTCAGTTCATTATCTATCTATCTATCTATCTATCTATCTATCTATCTATCTATCTTCTTCAGCTTCATCTATTTATTATTTTTAACAACTTTTATTGATTAGATGATTTTTCATTCTTTCATGTTGCATTCATTTTTTTGTTTATTGCCTTTTTTTTCTCTATCCCTTCTCCTCTCTTTTTATCTGTGGTGAAATGGATGAAAAAATTCTTTGAATTAATCGATAGATCGATCTGGAAGTGCCTATAATGGTCTTTTTCAAATTATTTGTTTTTTCAGTGTCTTGTTTTTCTTTGGTTTCTCTCTCTCTCTCTCTTTCTTCTTTTCCCTTTCCTTCTCTTTTTTCTTACTCATTCACTCTATGCCTTTCATCCTTTGCGCGCGCGTGTGTGCGTGCACACACACACACACACACACACACACACACACACACACACACACACACACACACACACACACACACACACGTAGGTCATAAATAAGTTCGCAGCCTAATGTTAAGAAAGCATTTATTTATTTATTTATCTCTATTTCCATCTTTTCTTGTTAATACACCCAATTCATTAATAAACAAAAAATATACAAAAAATTCTACTCTGAAAATTTCTGATCAAAATCCTTCCATTTACCATGTATTAATGTCAGTCTACAGACTTATTGATCCCCACCACACACACACACACACACACACACACACACACACACACACATATATATACATATATATATATATATATATATACATGTATATATGTGAGTGTGTGTGTGTCTGTGTATGTTTCTGTTTGTGCATGTGTATGCGTATACATACAAGCAAATGACTAAGTAAAATTTCTTAACATTCATTCCCATAAACCAATTTTTTAAAGGGTCAAAGCATTTTGCAAAATCAAAAGAATTTGGACTATTCAACCTATAGTTATTACATTTCGTACCGATAGTTACTAAACAGGTGCTCGCACGCACGCACACATTCACACGTATACATCGGTCATCGTGGCGTGTAGTGTCCGATGTACTAAACTGCAACATCATAGTTAGCTAATTTGAAATCCAGTTGCACTATTACGTTCACTTTGGGACTAATGACCTTTTAAAAAAGTTGTAAACCTACTTATTCTCCGGCAATGGTTAATAGTACCACAACGGTTCTTCCACGAGGATGGCCTCGGCATTAAATTACCCACAAAGGTTGATATGCCATAAACCAAATCAAATTATAAAATACATAGAAATAAGAGATACTATAAATTTTTGAACTCAGCTGATATATATATATATATATATATATATATATATATATATATAATATATATATATATATATATATATATATATATATATATATATATATATATATTTGATTAAACTGTATAAACATCCTTTGTTTACACATTCTTGCATTTATCCTTCCGAATCTAAGACTCCCATGATTAATTGCTTCTCAAGTACTTTCTGCTCGATCTTGGACCATCATCAAGGGTGTGTATATTGCAAAATCGATGTGACCTTTGGATTTACATTGCTACTTGATAAGTGTTGAGCAATTATTATTTGTACAAGTGTTGTTGTTGTAGTGTTTATTTTTAAATAAATAATAAAAGCTCAATACCTAAAAAGTAGTAATGTGCATGCAAAGGTCACATTGCAATATACATATCGTTGATGATACCCCAAGATGGGAGAGAAATCGCTTGGAAAGCAATTAATAATGGGAGGTTTATTAACCAATTCCCGCCGAATAACATAAAATTGATGTGGCAACTCGAAAGGATGTATACAAAAATGTGTTGATAGAGGATGTCTATATTGTTTAATCGAAAATTTATAATCCTATGTGACCGGTTTCGTTGTTTTTCTTAAAGAAAAAAGTATATATATATATATATATATATATATATATATATATATATATATATATATATATATATATATATATATATATAATTCAATCTTATACATAGTCATTTGGAAGAAAAGCCACTTATGTTTTATCAATCTTTCTTGTAATAGGGTGTCTATCTGCCTCGGAAATCAGTTTATCTGGCAACTATCTCAGCCATTCGTATATTTGTGACACGGAGACAATAAATGTTGATATAAATAAAATATAAATTTATTACTTTGAATTTGTTCACGAATACATTCTGATAAATCTTTTGAATTTAGAAATCCAATTGATGAAATGGTTGAAGGATAAAGTTAAAAAGACTTAGGTCATTGCTTCATAGGATCGAACCAAAATCAAATTGACAATAATTACTTTAATTTATCTCCAAAATCAAAGCAAGGAACAGCAAATCTTATTTTGTCGATTGATTTATGAATCTTAATGGCATGTGACCTTGCCTCTAGTTATTTTGTGCCAAGAGTTTTCTGTACATTGTACGTTTATATTTATAATTTTGTGTTTTTAAAATATTTTATTCACGATTTTATATCAAGTATTCCTATATAATAAAGATAATTTCAAAATAGATCTATTTGACTTATAGATAGAGCCCTAATAGCTACTCTCACTCCAAGTAAAGATGGACCTGAGAGTAATGCAAAGAAGAAGGGGTATTATACACTCCCCAAATCTCTAAAATTGGAGCCCCCCCCATCGGATAAGGTTTTGGACACCCCATTTTTTATTCGGGTGGTTATGAGGGGTGTCCTACCCCTAAGCACTAACGAGAGAGCAATCTGTCTATCGATTGGACGAACCGAGAATCTTGTTGTAGCAACAGTGCATGATGATATTGATGCTTCTATTCGGAAGAAGGGAAGGATTTTAAATGGCATTTCACATTATCACCGTTTATTAGAGAAACTTGAGGATTAAGAATTACGTTCAGCGTGGACATGAAATTGTCATTCATTTGCATATCGGACTGGAAATTACTTTATTCTTCAACTTTGATGGACGAGTTCCACTGATACAGTGGCTGGACTGTTAAATTGTAGTAAGCAAATTCGAACTTCAATCAAGCTATTACGTTTACTTTCAGACTAATAGCTTTTGAGAAAGGCATGAACTCCCTTATTCCCCACAGCTATGGCTTAAATTGTACCACTTCTGTTCTAAAAGTATGTGTTTGGCATTGAATAACCTACGAAGGTTAATATGATATTAAATCAAGAAACCAAACCTACCGAGTAAAAGTGTTTTCAATGTATTGCTCTCATAAAACTCTCACTTTGATATGCCATTAAGATTGAACTTTTTTCCCATGTTGGACCATAAAATTTTGTGAGTGTCACACTTTACTCTTCTTACCTAATCAGCATAACATATTCAGGTAGCGTATTTTATGGTTGGTTGGTTGGGTTTTACGGCATATCAACCTTTACTGGTTATTTAACACCAAATCCATTTTTATACAAATAGGCAGTTCTATTTCAAACAATTCCGTTTAGCATGAGTACACAGTTTAATCATCAAAAACATTTCTATTTCAAGCTATTCAGTTTAGTATAAGTATTGATTTTCTCCACTCATTGTTAAATGTCAAGACAGCTATATTTCAAACAATTCAGTTTAGCATAAGTACAGTTTCTATGTTAAAAACAGTTCTATTTCAAGTAGTTCAGTTTAGTATAAGTAAACAATTTAATTGTTAAAAATATTTCAAGCTATTCAGTTTAGTCAAACAGTTCTTTTTCAAACAATTAGGTTTAGTATAAGTATTGATTTTGTTTACACACAGTTAAATGACAAAACAGTTCAATATTTAACAATTCAGTTTAGCGTAAGTACCGTTCCATTTCAAACAATTCAGTTTAGCATAAGCACACAGTTTAAATAT
>OY757926.1:94196290-94236109 GCA_963585895.1 Sepioteuthis lessoniana | reverse complement strand
ACACACACACACACACACACACACACACACACACATATATATATATATATATATATATGTATGTATATTCATTCCATTGATCACCTTTGAAACTTGATATGAATTTTCTTTGACTGAAATAATACAACAGTACAAGACATGAAGCTAACAATAGATTTAATTTTTGAATTAAAAAAAATTAATTCTAAAAATCAATCATTTTTACAAAAATCTTTTAAATCATACATTTGATGGTGGAATACAATGTGTCTATTGATATCAAATCTTATTAAAAGTCCGAAAGCTTTTTTTTTTATTGTTTATATCTTTAAAATCATTTTCAGGGTTTGAATTATATTCTAAAATTCTGAAAAATTTCTAAATTGTCAGTGAAATTTATCACAGCAATTTAATAAAGTGTTGGATAAAGAGGATTACATTGTTCAAATGGAATCCTTTCATTCAAAGCTGATGGTTCTTAATTTGTATATTTCAAAATTAGGTTTATCGCAGTCAACATTTAAAACATTTCAAATGAGAAAAATATATTTTTTCAATTATTTGATTAATTTGTTCAATCTATTCTATTCTATTGGTGATATCACTCATATGCAAAAAATTTAATTTTCTTATGACTAAAAAATATCAGCAATTTATTATTTCTAGTAAACTATCAAATTCTGTACCTCCACATATAATATATCAGTCCACAAATAAGTATTGTCCCTAATGTATATACCTGCAGTTTTATTTATGATTATAAACGTATTGTAATTTTTATGACAATTTTATTGGGAGTACACAAGTACGATGTTGTAAAATTAGGTTTAAATAAAACCAAATAATGAGTTTTCATTTCATACAGTTTGACTAAAAATAATAAAATCACAGGGGTTTAAATTTAAACATAAATTTACGTTTACTTTTCAGAAAAGTTAAGGCAATAAGCATTTATTTGCAAAATATTTCATGAGAATGTAGAGATATTATTTGGAATTCTCAAATGTTCAGTCTGTAAGATCATCAATAATGGAGAAAATTCCATAAAAAATATTAAACGAGAGAATATATAATTAATAAGCTAAATTTACTGACACTGCAAATGTATATCAGTACTGCATATATACCTGCAGCATATATATACGTATTTGCAATATATATATATATATATATATATATATATATATATATATATATATATATATATATATATATATATATATATATATATATATCGTGTGTGTGTGTGTATGTGCGCGCATGCGTGCGTACGTGAGTGTTCTATGCCTGTGCGATATAAATGTGCTATATAGAGTGAGAGATGTGCAGTATATATATTATATATGTGTGTGTGTGTGTGTGTGTGTGAGCAATATATATATGTGTGCTATATATTTGTATGTTTTATATATGCATATAAATGTGTGCAAAATATATATATATGTTAGTGTGTGTGTGTGTGTGTGTGTGTATGTTGTATATATATATGCCATGTATATTTGGTATGCATATATACTCTATGTGAATATATATATGCTATATAAATGTGCGTACTAATATATATATATATATATATATATATATATATATATATATATATATAATGTGGTAAGCATCTATATACATGTATGTATATATATCTATATATATATATATATACAGAAATATATATATATATATGTATATATATATACTACAATTATATGCATTTTACATAATAGTATGAAATATGCGTCTATATAATATACAAATATACATAAGCATATATATATGTGTGTGTGTGTGTGTGTGTGTGTGTGTGTGTATGTATGTGTGTGTGTGTAGAAAAATTGATAAGAACGATACAAGTGGAAGGAGAGATTTAATGGATTGTTATTATCGATTTTTCTACATATTGTCGGATTACAATCCTTCATTTACTCTTCATATATATATATATATATATATATATATATATATATATATATATATATATATATATATATGTATATATTTACGAGGAGCATTACATAAGTTTCCAGAGTTTTTTGTATGTGCACTTTTATTGATAGTACACACATGAAACTCAAGTTCCCTTCAAATAATCTCCTCCGGCAGCAATGCACTTGTACCGTTCCAACAACTTCTCGAAGGCCCCATGGAAGTCCTCTTGCGTGAGCGTGTCAATGACCTTCGTCACAGCCTCTTTCATCTCCTCAATTCTCTCATAACGACAGCCTCTGAGTTTAGGAAATAACCAAAAGTCACAGGGAGTAAGGTCTGGACTATAGGGCGGGTGACGAACTGTCTTGATGCCCATCTTGGTCAAATAGTCTGTAACAAGGTTGGAGCTATAGACTGGTGCATTGTCCAGGTGAAAATGCCACTGTCCCGATTTGAAGAGTGCTGGCCTCTTCCCAAGGAATCTCTTCCTGAACTCCCTTAAAACCTCAACATAGTAACCCTAACCCTTTGGCCAATCAACTGTGGTGTATTGACTTCTTTACTCCTCCCACACCTCTCATCATTCCTCACAGACTCCCTGCCTTCCTTGAATCTCTTATGCCACTCAAAAACTGATGCTCGATTCATACAAGATGCTCCAAAACCAGTCAGAAGCATTCCATAGGTTTCTGTGACATTTTTCCAAGTTTAAAACAGAATTTTATTACATATCGTTCTTCTAAAGTGTCAGATTGCATTTTTGTAATTCACCAGCTGTGACAATCAGGTTTTAGTAGGGTGCATTCCAATTGCTGCTGTAGCTGTTCATTTGCACCTGAAATCATAAGAATTGGTCAGTCCTCTCATAAGATGTATAGCAATAGCATAGTGAATTTTCAAGAGTCTACGACAATTTTAAATGCCTGTACAAAAAGTAAAGAAAAATTATTGAATGCACACACACACACACACACACACACACACACACACACACACACACACATATATATATATATATATGCGATATATATCTGCCATAAATATGTATATATATATATATATATATATATATGTTTATACATATTATATTTCACTTTCTCTTTTTCTCTCTCTCTCTCTTTGTCTTTATATATATATATATATATATATATATATATATATATATATATATATATATATATATATATATGGATAGATAGAGTGATAGATAGCGAGATAGATCTGCGATATCATAACATGTATACAATAAGTATTTGCAGACTTTTATTTCCTTTATAAATATATACAGAACATAACGGATATATATATATATATATATATATATATATATATATATATATATATATATATATATATGCACTATAGTTGGTTTATTGTTTGAAGTTCATGGCATTTCAACCTTTGTAGGATATTCATGCCAAATGCTTTTTATACAAAAAACAGTTCTATTTAAAACAATTCAGGTAAGCATAAGTACACAGCACAAATGACAAAAACATTTCTATTTCAAGCTATTCTGTTTAGTCAAACAGTTCTTATTCAAGAAACTCAGTTTAGTATAAATATAGTTTTTGTTTGCACAGTTAAATGTCAAAACAGTTCTATTTCGAACAATTCAATTTAGCTTAAGTACAGTTTCAGCATCAAAAACCATTCTATTTCGAACAATAGTTTAGCATAAGTACGCAGTTTACCTCAATTTAACCCTATCACGTGTTACCACTCCGGGCCAGATTTGCCCTGAGAGTGATGGCAATGAAGGGGTACTCTGCATTTCCCAAAGCTCCAGCATTACTGTAACCTCACCATCAGATTGTTTAATGTCATATTAGGACACTCCTTGTGGGGTCTTACCCCTTTACAGAGGTGAAGTCAGTCCCGGCCGACTGAGCAAATATGCAGTATAGTTATGCTATATATATATATATATATATATATATATATATATATGTAAATAGATGGATCGGTTCGTATATATATACCGTATATGGATATGCTATTTATTGGCATAAATATGGTAATATATACAGATATGGTAAAGACATATGCTATATATATATATATATATATATATATGGTATATAGATATATATATTTATATTTTTATATATGTGTATATTTGTACATGCATCATATACGTACACGTTTGTCTATATATATGCAATACGTATGCAAGTATGCAATATATATGTACAATATACAAATGTCCAATGAAGTATCACCCCTGGATAGACACGGTATCGAACGTGTTTTCATACGTTGTATGATAAAATTTGAAAAAAAATATGCGTGTGTGAGTGTGTGTATGCAATATATATATATATATATATATATATATATACAGCACTCTGGCGAAGGAATTAACAGATGCTACTAGTGTAATGCAAAGCTCTCTTAACGAATTGAGCACTCTCATATCCGATTGCGCAGAATGTAAAACAAACGAAAGCTAATGCCGATGCGTTATAATTCCTGAGCTGATGTATGTTGCTGAAATGGCTGAGCAGTTACATACATGTCTAGCGTAAAGTTAGGCGGGTTCGATCCCAGCTTGAAGTGTCCTGCGTGTCTAGCGACGCTGAAGAGTTGTAATACAATGAAACTGTAGATGACAGTATATATATATATACATATATATATATATATATATATATATATATATATATATATATATATATATATATATATGTGTGTGTGTGTGTGTGTGTGTGTGCATCTATGTGTGCGATGTCTGAATATATATATATATGCAGAATATATATATATATATATATATATATATATATATATATATATATATATATATATGTGTGTGTGTGTGTGTGTGTGTGTGCGTGTGTGTGTGTGTATGCATATACTTATTAATGTATTTACGAACGTTTACTCTCGGCAAATAATCAAATGCACCTGAGTACATACATATATGCCTGCGGGCCAAGAATTATATATATATATATATATATATATATATATATATATATATATATATATAACGTAAAGTTGGCGACTTTGGTGGAGGGTGACCCGAAGGCTCTCTTTTCAATAGCCCCCACACCGAGGTGTAGGGGAGGGTACTACTTCATTCTCTGGATTTCTCCACTTTACCCTTGATCCTTACCTTATAATGCTGAGTGTTAAGCAATGTGACATCAAGTACCATTTTTTGAGTCTTTGGTATTACTCGACATGGGATTGAACATATACATATATATATATATATACATATATATATATATATATATATATATATATATATATATATATGCCCATAACTATTCCACTAACATAGAAAGTGAGATAGCCAGATAGATAGGTTACACATATAGTATAGAAACATATGTTCATCGACTTTCATGCTAATAAATACTTAAAATATATACATGGGTTTTATGCGTGTGTGTTGGGGGGGGGGGGCATTCCGACGGGAGTTCTAAGCGATCGTAATCCTTTTTTTAAATGTTATTTTTAATAATGTGTGATTGGAAAATTTTCTTGATACAAATATTTCTCTCCATTCAGCATTAAAATCTTTGTTTCTTTCTTTCGTTTGTCCCTATTGAATTGGATTGAAAAGGGGTTTTCTTGAAAATCTGTTCACATATTTTTCTTTTCTTTTTTTTCCCTTTTTCTCATTTCCACCTCTTGATATTTTCCTATGTTTGCCACCCCCACATACTTCTTTTCCAGTACTTTACGGAAAAGCTGTGATGGAATTTCCAGATAGTGTATTTTTATGTCCTGGAATTATGATTATTGCAAAGATTACCGGTAAAAATAGATAAAAATTGTTGTTTTCGGAGAACTAAAAAAAATCTCACCGCCATAAAAAAAAAAAAAAAAAAAAAAAAAAAGACAAATGTACAAGCGTAGAGCCCAAATGAATGTTTAAATGAAAATTAGGATTTTTCACTGAGTGAGAAACCAGAATTAGGAGAGACAGCGACAGTGATATAAAAGGGAGACGCAGGGAGAAAAGAGAGAAGAAAAGTAGAGTGATCAATAGAGGGGGATGAATGAGGGTAAAAGAGCGAATGATACTCTGAAAAATGTATTTTTCAAAAGAAGACAAAAAAATGAAGATGACAAACGTCAAAGAAAGAAAGGAAGAAAGAAAGAAAGAAAGAAGAGATACAGGACTTAAAGGGGATTTAGAGCGAAGGGTTTCGTTGTTGCCAGCATTGGGCTCATCAGCCAATAAAAACGCTCCTTTTTGTACAAATTTCTATTCTAAGTTCATTGATTGGGTGATCCACAGTATGCGACCCCCTTTCATTACATGTATTACTGCTTCGCTGCCTCCTCCTAGTTGGCGGGATGAACCAAACACAAACTGCCAGGCTAGATGTTGTTCGCTCAGCACCTACCATTACCCGGGTGTATCTCCGCCTACTAACAAAAAAAAGGGGGTATTACTGACGGGTAATCCGCTACGGTTAGCTGTTAAAGAAGACAGTAAGTCGCCACGTTTAAAGTGGGCAGTATTTCTAAAGCAATTATGGCGGACCCGGCGTCCCATGGATGGAAAAGAAAAGAGAACTCGGCACAGTTTAGAATTTTTATGTTAAACTAATAGCTGAATCAAAATGGTTGATATTGAAAAGAAACGCACAAGACAATCGCACCGAAAATTATCACAAGTTGGAGAGAAGCCCTGAGAAAACTGAAGCAACTTACAAGCTCGGAAGAGAGAATAGATTGCCTTAATTAGATGAAGGCAATCAAGAAAGAAATAAAAGGATGACCGGATACAAATCAATGAGTGAGTAATAGAAAAGAAAGAAAAATGTTCGCTTGACTTTTAAAAGAGAGTTCAGAAGACTTTAATATTCAAAAATGTATACACCCTAATCTCTCAATCTCTCTTTTTCTCTCTCACTCTCTATGTTTTCTCTTACTGTAACTTTTCTCTCTCTCTCTCTATATATATATATATGTTTTCCTGTCTCTCCATCTACCTTGCTTAGAAATTATACAACTCTATCTTCCAACTCCCTAAAAATTCATGTCATGCGTGTATGTGTTTGTAATAAAGAATATTTTTCAATTTATTTTCTGCGAAGTTTATACCCACATTTAAGACTTAGTAAATCACCAAATCCTAGCTCCCCTCCGTCACTTCTCACTTTCCGTGTGTGTCTGCTAACATAGTATGAGTCTTGTTCCCATAACTTCAAATATTCGTAAATGCCTCTCAAGACACCCATAGTATGGAAGGATGCATGACCTCCCTTTACTACATGCATCTTTTTTTTTTAGCAATGATTTTATTATAGTTATGAATCTTTCGTTTAAATGCAGCCATCAAATAAAAAATATCTTGACTTTCGATTACATACGATATAAAAAAAAAAGTTATGATAGAAAGTTACCAGTAAACATGCATACAGACGTGCAAGCAAACGCACACACGCACACGGAGACACACATTTCTTAGGCATGAAATTGTGTCACGCACGCACTGACTCGGCCCATGCCGTTTCATATGGGAATTACTCTTAACATTCACACGTCTGCATGCGTAAACACTGTTGCTGAGCTAACTTGCGCGCGCGCGCGCGCGCGTGTGTGTGTGTGATGTTTAAACAGAATATATTTTGGTAGCAGATTTTCTTGTAGGCATATTTCATTAAAAGTGACAGACAAGATTTAGATGTTGAGTTTATATATACCTGTTCATATAGACTATTTTACCGTTCTATCTATCTATCTATGTTTCGTTTTTCATTTTGAGATATTTTGTAAATTTGAGGCGAATCATTGAATTGTAAAAAATGAGTTATTAAAATACATGCACAATTTAGATTTATTTAAATATCATTTCTGAAAGGGATTCATAGTAACTGTATGATTATTGAAAAATAAATTGTAAAAGATAAGCATTTCTATAATAACAGGAAAAATAAAAACTCCTTTGTGATGATGATGATGATGATGATGATGATTGTCCTTTACTTGAGTCAGAATATTAAAAAAATCTCACATACGTGTACAAATGATTAATTATTTGTTTATTCACATATTTTTCTATCAACTGCGGTTTTGCGTATGATACACTTGTTATTCTAACAATTTTATCCTTTTTCTTTTGAACACACGGAAATTTCTTTTATTTTTTTAATTCTATTTCTACTAGAATTCTTTTTTTGCTTTCGAAAATGATCTCCAATATATATATATATAAAGTAAAGTTGGCGACCGTAGTCGGAAGCTCCCATTTGAATAGTCACTACACTGAGGTGTAGGAGAGGGCACTACTTCTTTCCCTGGATTGCACCACTTTACCCTTGATACGTACCATACGATGCTGGGTGTTGAGTAAGTCAGTATCAAGTAGCATTTTTTAAAGTCTGGTATGACTCGACCTGGGATTGAACCCCGGTCTCTCGGGCTTCTGGCGAACACTCTTCTCACAAGTTGTGTAAGTCCAAAATAAAATACTCTGGAATTTTCAAAAATAGAAAATCTTCAACTTCGTGGTTTTATTGAGGGCTTATTGTAAAAAAAGGGTAGCTTATTTTGCCAAGGGAGATAATTTCGGACAGTCCAATAACTTCTTACAACCATGACTCTATTAAAGCACAGTTGCCCCGCTCCTCAGTGACGGAATACAATTATTTTATTGTACCATTTGGTTCTGAGGCGAATTATGTATATTCGAAGAATGAAAATTTTCACCCGTTCGATCTATCTATCTATCTATCTAATTCAGATCATATGTGTATGTATCTATTAACAAGCGACCAAAATAGTTATCTGTCTGTACTTATCTCTTTGTATGTATGTGTGTGTACCTGTATATACAAATAAATGCGAGCGCGCGCGCGCGCACACACACACACACACACACACACACACATACACACACATGTATATTTATATATATGAAAATAAAATTCAGCTTGAAAAAAATGTATACTCCTTTTTTTTTAAATGATGTTTTACCTTACATTTTCTGAAAAATGAGGGATAATTGTGCAGTTGTTTTTTTTTTTCACTAAGAATGATCATACATCTACCAAAAGTTTCCTCATTGAAATTGTTTGATTAAAAAACGAAATATATATAAACATTTTGGCGAGGTGATGTTGAGAAATTGTCTATAAATCGTCACTGTGGACAAGATGTATATCCTAATACTGTGGTGGGAATTGTGCTTATGTCTTAATTCTGTAAAATTAAACGCAATTCATTTTTTGTAGACACGTGTTTCATGATTATTCCTCTTCACTTGTAGGTTTTCATCACCGATGACATCCTTTTGATAGGAACAATTATTATCTAAATGAACTCTTCTCAAAAATTTATGACAGTTCATGGGTAAGTATCACAAATTATTCAGTTCTGATGGAGTCTGCAACCGAATAAAAAATCTCTTTGGTATCTGGTTTTACACGTTTTAATCCTGTCTTTTACTTTTTTTTAAAGTAGAATATCATTTTTTTTTTGAGAGGGAGAGAGAGAAAAATAATTTTCAATCATGCAATGTCCTTTTGAATTCATATGCTCAATGTAGAAAATTATTAAACATCTGATGAATTGGAACAGGAAAACAATTCGAACTTAGACTCCTTAAATATATGCTTTATACATTTAGATTTTTAATATCTAAACTATATTATTCTAGTTTATCATGTATGTATCAGAATACTTAAATAGTTTTAAAATATCTATCTATCTATCTATCTCATTCTATTCCAATCTATCTTTTTCTTTTCTATCTATCTATCTTTTTCTTTTCTTTCTATCTATCTATCTATCTATCTATCTTTTTCTTTTCTATCTATCTCTCTCTCTCTCTCTCTATCTATCTATCTCAGTCTATTCATATCTATCTATCTATCTATCTATCTATCTATCTATCTATCTATCTATCTCAGTCTATTCATATCTATCTATCTATCTATCTATCTATCTATCTATCTATCACAGTCTATTCATATCCATCTATCTCATTCTGTCCATATCAATTTTCGCTTCTTGTTACAGCAGTAATGATTGTTATGAGAAGAAGTGTTACAAAACTCATCCTTATCTATCAAAATATGAAAGAAAGAGACTCAGAAAAATATGCTTGATAGTCTAGAACAAACAAGAGTAACGTGTATATTTATAATATTTCGAAGATTTTTTCCTTATGTCCATCAGAATAATATGAATAAAAATGTTTGAACTGACAAAAAAAAAATAAATGTCATTTTTTGATATTTTTCTATAGATGATGTAAATAAACATTGAAATATTCACAAATCTACCATTTAGGAAACCTGTTAATCGAATATTGATTATAGAGAATTTGCAGTGTTATTTTATCTTTCCCATTTAGTCGAATAGATATAATAAAACATGATTATATGAGTTTCTGTCTGTCTGAATTATGTGCATTCAAAAATTCTGAATCAATCGAATTTAATTCGAATAAGTGGGATGAATTCTATTGAGATTCAGACGAGTATCTTCACTTTTGTTTTTAGCCAAAAGTTTCGGCCGTGTTTATCTATCCCCTCTGTGTCCATCTTCATTAAAGATTATGGTCAATTTTATATGGTGATCTGTGTTTGCCATTTTTTTTTTTTTTGTACAAACAGCACAGTCCAAAGCTCCGAATGTTGAAAACTTGTAATAACTGAACAGGATTTTTAGCTTGAACTTAGAGGCCGAATAATAGTGATCAAAATGATAAAGGTCAGAGTTCTAGTTCAAATAATTTGTTGAATAAATGAAAACTAGTTGGACTCGTGGAAATTCCACGGGTGTTCACAACTAAAAATAATACCCTTACTTTCACATATTTCTATAATTAACGAAACAATAGAGATAGGCAAATGAATTACAAATTTACTCTTGTAAAATATTACCATTGAAGAATATCAGTAATTCTAAAAATGATATTCCTTCTTTGCACTTTCTTCTTGACTCTCTCTCTCTCTCTCTCTCTGCCTTCCTCTCTCTCTCTCTCTCTCTCTCTCTCTCTCATTTCCATTTATTTTTACTGAATATTGATAAATTTAGTGATTATTTGTTTTTGCTTTTCATTGAATATCAAAATCTTAACAAATATGGACTTTGAATCCTGAATCCATTCTATTCTCATCCACTTAAGACAGTAAATAATTAAGTAACTTTCAAATGTCATTTACATTCTGTTCACAATCAAAATCATTATTTCTTTAGTCTTACTAGTTTCATTAAAAAAGAGAAAGAAAGAAATGCTTGCAGTTCAATCCGAGATAAACCTTGAGTAAAACTACCGGCTTATCTCCCTTATGGAAGAGCTCTCTAAATTTAGCGTCCTCCTTAGATACGTATTTCACAACGTTTTCAATGTACATCTTTTGACTTAAAAATGAATGACCGATAGAAAATATTCAGCAATTTAAATACGTAGTAAAAGTATAAACGACTGAATGAAGGTTCTTTCGAAGTTTTCCAAAAGCTGATTATTTTTTTAACATTATTATCAAGCTTATCAATAACAGATAATCTCTAACCGAACGAAATTTCTCCCTTTCCTATACCCAAAGTATATGAACTGTATGAACAGTTATAAGTAATAAAACAAAATGATAGTCAAACTCACTTTAGTTGATACAAAGTGAACTTATTTTTGTTATACTAGAAAAAAAATTGTTGCATGAAAATATTTTAGAAAATTAGCAACGATTTTTTAATGGCTTTTATGACAAATAACAAAGAATTTTCCTTATCTACAGAAGAAAATAGGGGGCAAAGTATATTGCTGTTATACTCCTGGTTGTCAGCTATCTGAAATACATTTTAAAAATATTTTTAAAGAGCATCATTCATTCCATCTGGATCCAAATTTGCAATTTCAACCAGCGATTTCATATAAAGATTTTTATTTCAACCAAAACTTATCTACATAGAAATGAACAGACTGCAAAAACAGATTAATAAATATAGAAATAACGAGATTAGTTTATACAGGTAAAGCTAACTGCGCAACTAGGTAACTTATGTGAGAAAAAAGTGAGTAAGAAAAAAAAAAAAAAGAATAAGTAAAGATTCTGTGCTGACTTGAAAATCCCGATCATATCTTTATAGATCAAACGTAGCGTGACGGTTATGGTCAAAGGAAATGAATTCGGTTGCCCGAGTTCAAATCCTGTACAAAGCTGTTTGCATTTCACATAACGTTAATATCATTAGAAGTGATATGATTCCAACTGCCTACTCTCGAGGTATGAGTAGATAGTAGGGCAAACTGTTTTTTTAACGTTGGTATGGTAACTAGTCTAAGAGAAAGAAAATTCAATTGAAACCAGTTTGTTGAGCTGAAGAGGTATGGGCTCTACCAAGCTAATCCTACTCAAGACATACTACATAAGTAGTGTCCCCACGAATAAAAACCAAGTAATGGGACCAGCGAAGAAGATTGCATGAAGAATAATAATGAAAAATTCTAACGAATCACTTGATGCTTTTGTAAAAGATTTAGTCTATATTAAAGTGCAGCTTAAATACATCACAGGTATGCAGATTGTAAATGGGGACGTCCATAGTAGAGGAAGATTTTGATAACAAAGTACATTACGAGTCAGCTGAAAAGTTCATAGGTTAACCTAGAAAATCTCATCTAAGAAACAAAACACTCTTTAGGTAGACCAGCAGACTGGGACGCTAGAATTAGCAGGCTGTATCTCTGCAAAGGGGTAAAAAAAAAAACCCAAAAAACTCAAACAGTGTCCTGGATATGGCACTAAACCATCTAATGGTGAGGCTTCGGTCCTTGAGGTTTCGTGAGAGTGGAGTACTCCTTCATTGCCATTACTCCCAAGTTCACTCTAACCCGGTGTGGTAGTACGTGTTGGGGCCCGATCTATGGTTCAAATAGAACTAGCGTGTTGAGTATAACTCTAAACTGCATCTGATTGTGAGGTATCAATTTTGGAGTTTTGGGAAATGTTGAGTACCCTTTCATGGCCATTACTCCCAAGTCCACTCGGACTCGGAATGGTAGTACCTGTTAGGGTCCAATGTATGGGTTAAATAAAATTGTTTTACCATTCATATGTCTGTAAAAATAAAAGACTGATATTAAATTGCATTGTTCGTGTTACTAAGCAATACTTGAATCCATTTAACTCTGCAAATAAAACTATTAGTGTTTGATAGCAATACTTGAAGCCATTTAACTGTGTGCAAGCAAATGAGTTCCGGCTCGTTTAAAGATTGTTACGAACAAACTATTCGTTTACAGATCATATATATAATATATATGCATAAACAGCATTTGGCATTAGATAACCTACAATGTTTGCTATGCCGTAAATCACAATTGACCAACTACTATTAAGGATTTATAAGCTGATGATTCCATATTTTTCTTCAAAATTGAGTGATTTCCTTTTATTTCTGGTATTTCATCTGGGAAAATATCTTATTAGTTAAAATAATTGTTTTTCTTTAATTTGAGATATGTTGGTTGTTGGTTGGTTGTGTTTTATTGCATAACAACATTTGTAGGTTTTTTAACGCCAAATCCATTTTTATACAAATAGTCAGTTCTATTTCAAACAATTCAGTTAAGCATGAATGCACAGTTTAATTGTCAAAAACATTTCTATTTCAAGCAATTCAGTTTATTCAAACAGTTCTAATTCAGTTAATTCACTTTAGTATAAGTACAGATTTTGTTTACACATAGTTAAAATGTCAAAACAGTTCTATATTAAACAATTCAGTTTAGTGTACGTAGAGTTTCAATGTCAAAAAAAGTTCCATTTCAGACAATTCGGTTTAGTATAAGCACGCAGTTTAAATGTAAGTACAGTTAATTGTCAAAAACCTTTTTATTTAGTCAAACAGTTCTAATTCAAACAATTCAGTTTAGCATAAGTATCCAATCTCATTCCATTTAACCCATAGATAGGGCTCTATTAGTCGCGACCATTCCGGGCCAGAGTGAACCTGGGAACAATGGCAATGAAGGGGTGCTCCAGATTCCCCAAAGCTCCAGCATCACTGGAACCTCACCATCAGATTGCTTAGTATCCTCTCCAGGACACTCTTTGCAGAGGAGCAGTCGGTGTATTCTACAGCCCCAGCCGACAGGGCAATACACAGAGTTAATGTCAAAACAGTTTTATTTCAGATAATTCAGTTTAGCAATAGTACACATTTTAAGTGTCAAAACAGTTCTATTTTGAGCAATTCAGTTTAGCATAAATACACAGTTTAAAAGCAGAAAACAGTAAAATCAAGAAACCACGGTTTAAATCTATTTAACCCATAGATGGGACCCTTATCAGGTGCTACCACTCCGGGCTAGAGTGGACCTGAGTGTTCCAGCTCTACTGAAACTTCACCATCAGATTGTTTAGTGTCATATCCAGGTCTTCCCCTTTCGCAGAAGTGCAGTCGGTGTATTCTACAGCCCCAGCCGACTGGGCAATGAGATATATTTCAAGATAAAAACAATGTTTTGTGTTACTTTGTTTCTAATTTTGGGTAGGTAAGAAGAGTTCTTATTTCATAAGAAAAAAAAGCAGATACGGAGAGAACGTCGTGTTTTTATTTGAGTCGGTATTTCTTTTGCTATATGTCAATCTTTTTAGGTGCTCCTTCGGATATTAGAAATCGTTTTCTGTCCAATACTTATTCAGTAAAGAGTCGCTAAAATGTCGATCGCGTCACAAACCAACAAAATATTTTAACGCTCGAAAGAAATTAAAAGACGAAACTGTAATGAAGATTTGGAAGATGCAATGGAGATTAAATACTAAACAGATAAACTTGATTGAAACTGACTGAGTGAGTAGTGGAAACAATGAAAACAATTTTTAAATTAATAATGAAATAAATAATAGTAATAATAATAATAATGCTGGAAATTGAATAATGATAATAATAACAATAATAATAGCGTGATGAAATAAGCGAATGCAGCAAACTGGAACAAAAGAATTAAAATAGTCGGAATGACAAGGCTGGAATGGTGATCCACATGATTAATTGAGCAAGAGATGAAGATTTAAACATACTGACAAATGATATATACAAAGCAGAATCTGTCCAAGAAAATGAGACAAAAAAATTCTTTGGGATTTTGAAATACAAACCGGTCACCCTAGCATGGCCAATCCTAGTGTTAATTAATAAGAAAAGATCTCATCATCTAGTAGATTTTGGTGTTCTAGCAGACAACAGAATGTAAGCGAAATAAAGTGAATTGCTGGACAAACAAGGGAAACTTGCCAGAGAGCTGAAAAAAAAAAAAACCAGCTAAAAAATAAAAACCGAAGAACATCAAAGTGACAATGATATTAATCATAGTCAAGGGCCTTGCAACGGCACCCAAAAACCTGGAAAAAACTCGCAGAACCTGAGATTAGAGGAAGAAATAAAACCACAGCACTGATGCCATTAGCTTAGATAATTAGAAGAATCCTGGAGACCAGAGGAGACTTGTCATTCAGATTCCTGTGAAAAACCATCAACTAGAGTAGTTGTGAAAAACTCGCAATAATAATAATAATAATAATAAAATATCTTCACAAAACAACGCCATAAGGACCGACCATATCAAAGAATAGATAAGACGCAACAAAACAGCAGATGTAGGTTATGTGGTGATAGAGATGAAACGATCAATCACATAATAATCGAATGCTGCAAATTAGCACAGAAAGAGTATAAGACTAGACACGATTGGGTGGGTAAGGTGATCCATTGGGAATTGTGCAAGAAATTTAAATTTGACCATGTAATCAAAGGGTATAGGTACAACCCAGAATCTGTCCTGGAGAGTGAGAACGGGAGATCTGTGGGAAAAATATGATCCTCCAGATCTCAACACTATTGAGATCAGTTAGAATACCCGAGAATAGACCTGAATTGGTGAGGAGACTTGTTATTTGGACATAAGTGAAGGCTACCATTTAGAGATGGTGTTAAAACTCGCTTAATAACAATAATAATAATAATAATAATTATTATTATTATTATTATTATTATTATTATTATTATTATTATTACTATTTGGAACATTCGATATGGGTTTTACTTCAAACCCCAGGACGAAACAAGACACGGACACACGCAAAATAGATAAATAAATATTAGAAAGGAAGATTTTTATGTCAAAAATCAAAGTTTTATTGTAAAATGGTTAGTTGGCAAATAGTTTAGATGCGATGCAATCACAAGAAAAAGAATAAAGATTTTTGCAAAACATTTTTAAAACTTAGTTTTAATTGGCATCATAACAGTTTAATATTGGGCAAAATTGTTAGAGCTAAAACAACTGTGGGATTCCTTTTAAAAATCAAACTCACGAACAATAGTTTGAAAGAGAGGTTTGCTATTGATCGCTGTTCATATTTCTCCAACATCGATGTACAAAGTTTTATACGAATCAGAAGAATGAATTGCAAAATGTGAAAAATCTGAAATAAAAATGATGCAGAATTACAATTCAACCCTATATATGGAAGAAAATGACGTCATGGGTTTGAAAACATCTAAAATTCTGATGTTGATTCAGATTAGAAGACGGTAATGTAATTATTGTCAGGAAATGTCGAATAAAGATTATTCAATTTACGTTATGATTTTCAAAGTATTTTAGATAAAAACAAAAAAAAAATCTTATTATATGTATAAATGTTTGTAAAATAAAAAACTGAATATACCTTTGAAATTTAAAATCTTTATAATATATAAGATATTGAAAAAATTGAACAAGTTGAGTAACATTACATTTACCAGGTTCTTGGGATGTTTGTATTCCGAAAGTTTGACAGTATTCAAGTGATAATCTCTTAAAAGAAAGACCAGTTGTCAGAGATTTAGACTTAGTGCAAAAAATACTGAACTTCACTTTTCTAATTTCTGGCTATTTTGAATTCAGTTCTTATAAAAAGACTTGGTGATCTGTAGATTATCAGAAAAATGTTTTTTAGCCTCAAAATCATTCACCGTCTATTCAAACATCAAAGATTCCTCAAATTTACATTGGCTTTAAGATTATGAAACTCTGTGGATCTAGAAACGTGAATGTGGCGGTATTCTATCGACCTAGTGAGGTAAAAGAAGTATTTTTCACCCACATGCAGATTTGCATGCAGCTAATTATTAAACTCAGTATAGTTTGATCCAATATTTAAATAGCAGGGTAGCTAGTGAAAATCGAATTTCTAAATTACCAAATTGGTCTGTAAAAAGCTAGCTAAACACCGTGATATTAGAGATGGCCATTGTGAGGTATGTATATGAGAGAGAGAGAGAGAGCATATAAAAAACCGACGAGAAAGAATATATGTAAAAATACATATTTGTATTATTGAAGTAATTATCTTTTGAAACTGAACGAAAACAGACCAATATTTCTACAGATAACGCATCAAAATTCTATAGAGAAGTAATTCAATTAGGCAATTACTTTAACTCATGAATTATAATTCGCATGTCTGGCACATGCATAGTTTTGAATTTGATCCTAAAAATCATATAATAAAAGTATGACATCGTTAAAATAATAACTAGATGTTAATGACTTATATTAATGCTCTTTTGATGTTAATAAATAATTTATGATACAGATTACTTAAAGAGGTAGGAACATTTGTATAAAAGAAATAAATTCTTGACAACAAATAACTAGGGAAGTAGAATAATTGGGTGTAGAGAGGAAGAGATGGATATTTTAATAAGAAATTTCATAATAAAACTAAAACTAAAATCTTGGCTGCTGTGCTAAGGATTTGAACAAGAATTACCAATTCTGTTTACCTTATTTGCGCAGGCATTTACTTTTTCCTCATATGTAAACTGGAGGAGTTTCAAACGTAATATCCTGATTCTTCAACTGGTCAACAAACTCGTAAATCAATTCCAACAAAGACAAAACTTGAAAATCCGAATCAATGCAAGAATCCACAGACCACATCGGGTTCGACTACAAGGCATCACAAACTCAGTTGCCTTCTATTCTGCAAAAGATTTTGGGTTCCGCTACAAGGCATTTCAAACTCAGTACCCTTCTTTTTGAAAAGGCCTTTGAGTTCGGCTACAAGGTATCTCATACTCATTACCCTTCTTTTCTGCAAAGACCTTTGGGTTCAGCTACAAGGCATCTCAAACTCAGTAACATTCTATTCTGAAAAGGCCTTCAAGTTTGGCTACAAGGCATCTCACTCAGCACTCTTCTTTTCGGAAAATGCCTCTGAGTTCGGCTACAAGGAATCTCAAACTCAGCACCCTTTATTTCTGAAAATGCTTTCTAGTTCGGCTACAAGGCATTAGTACCCTTCTTTTCTGTAAATGTTTTCGTGTTCGGCTACAATGCTTCTTAAACTCAGTTGGCTTCTTTTCTGCATAGGCCTTTGGTTTCAGCTACGAGAAATTTCAAACTCAGCACCCTTCTTTCCTGTGAAGGCCTTCGAGTTCGGCAAGAAGATATCCCGAACCCAGTACCCTTTCTTCTGCGAAAGCTATAAGCCAAGTCAAACTCAGTACTCTTCTTTTCTGTGAAAGCCTTCGGGTTTGGCTAAAAGGAATCTTAAACTCAGTACCTTTCTTTTCCGAAAAGGCTTTCTAAGTTCGGCTACAAGGCATCTCATACTCAGTACCTTTCTTTTCTTAAGACCTTTAGGTTAAGCTACCAGGCATCTCAAACTCAATACCCTTCATTGCTGTGAAGGCCTATGGGTTTGGCTACAAGGCATCACAAACACAGTACCCTTCTTTTCTGAAAATGTCTTCAAGTTCGGCTACAAGGAATCTCAAACTCTGTACCCTACTTTTCTGAAAAAGCCTTCGAGTTCGGCTACAAGACATCTTTTACTCAGTTTTTAGCGAATACCTTTTGGTTCGGCTACGTGTCATCTCAAATTCAGTTACCTTCCTTTCTAATACACTTGGGTTCAGCTAAAAGGTATCTCAAACTCAGTAACCTTCTTTTCTGAAAAGGCCTTCGAGTTTAGCTACAAGGCATTTCAAACTCAAGTTACCTTCTTTTCGGAAAAGGCCTTCGAGTACGGCTACAAGACATCTTATACTCAGTACCTTTTTTTTCTGAAGGCCTTCGGGTTCGGCTACAAGGCATATCAAACTCAGTACCCTTCTTTTCTGTAAAGGCCTCAGAGTTCGGCTACAAGACATCTAAAACTCAGTACCATTCTTTTCTAAAAGGCCTTCGGGTTCAGCTACAAGAAATCTAAAACTCAGTTGCCTTCTTTCCTACAAAGGCCCATCGGTTCAGCTACAAGGCATCTCAAACTCAGTACCCTTCTTTTCTGTGTAGGTTTTCGGGTTCAGCTACAAGTCATCTCAAAGTCAGTACCCTTCTTTCCTGTGAATGCCCTTAAGTTCGGTTACAGGGCATCTCATACTCAGTTCTTCTTCTTTTCTGTGAAGGCCATCGAGTTCGGTTACAAGATATCCCAAACTCAGTACCCTTTTTTCTGCGAAGGCTATAAGGCATCTCAAAATCAGTACTCTTCTTTTCTGTGAATGCTTTCGGGTTTGGCTACAAGGAATCTCAAACTCAGTACATTTCCTTTTCTGAAAAGGCCTTTGAGTTCGGCTGCAATGCATCTTAAATTCAGTACTCCTCTTATATCTGAAGGGTTTCAGAATCGGCTACAAGGCATCTCAAATTCAATATCCTTCCTTTCAGTAAAGGCCTTTGAGTTCGGCTGCAATGCATCTTAAATTCAGTACTCCTCTTATATCTGAAGGGTTTCAGAATCGGCTACAAGGCATCTCAAATTCAATATCCTTCCTTTCTGTAAAGGCCTTTGAGTTCGGCTGCAATGCATCTTAAATTCAGTACTCCTCTTATATCTGAAGGGTTTCAGAATCGGCTACAAGGCATCTCAAATTCAATATCCTTCCTTTCTGTAAAGGCATTTGAGTTCGGCTGCAATGCATCTTAAATTCAGTACTCCTCTTATATCTGAAGGGTTTCAGAATCGGCTACAAGGCATCTCAAATTCAATATCCTTCCTTTCAGTAAAGGCCTTTGAGTTCGGCTGCAATGCATCTTAAATTCAGTACTCCTCTTATATCTGAAGGGTTTCAGAATCGGCTACAAGGCATCTCAAATTCAATATCCTTCCTTTCTGTAAAGGCCTTTGAGTTCGGCTGCAATGCATCTTAAATTCAGTACTCCTCTTATATCTGAAGGGTTTCAGAATCGGCTACAAGGCATCTCAAATTCAATATCCTTCCTTTCTGTAAAGGCCTTTGAGTTCGGCTGCAATGCATCTTAAATTCAGTACTCCTCTTATATCTGAAGGGTTCAGAATCGGCTACAAGGCATCTCAAATTCAATATCCTTCCTTTCTGTAAAGGCCTTTGAGTTCGGCTGCAATGCATCTTAAATTCAGTACTCCTCTTATATCGGAAGGGTTTCAGAATCGGCTACAAGGCATCTCAAATTCAATATCCTTCCTTTCTGTAAAGGCCTTTGAGTTCGGCTGCAATGCATCTTAAATTCAGTACTCCTCTTATATCTGAAGGGTTTCAGAATCGGCTACAAGGCATCTCAAATTCAATATCCTTCCTTTCAGTAAAGGCCTTTGAGTTCGGCTGCAATGCATCTTAAATTCAGTACTCCTCTTATATCTGAAGGGTTTCAGAATCGGCTACAAGGCATCTCAAATTCAATATCCTTCCTTTCTGTAAAGGCCTTTGAGTTCGGCTGCAATGCATCTTAAATTCAGTACTCCTCTTATATCTGAAGGGTTTCAGAATCGGCTACAAGGCATCTCAAATTCAATATCCTTCCTTTCTGTAAAGGCCTTTGAGTTCGGCTGCAATGCATCTTAAATTCAGTACTCCTCTTATATCTGAAGGGTTCAGAATCGGCTACAAGGCATCTCAAATTCAATATCCTTCCTTTCTGTAAAGGCCTTTGAGTTCGGCTGCAATGCATCTTAAATTCAGTACTCCTCTTATATCGGAAGGGTTTCAGAATCGGCTACAAGGCATCTCAAATTCAATATCCTTCCTTTCTGTAAAGGCCTTTGAGTTCGGCTGCAATGCATCTTAAATTCAGTACTCCTCTTATATCTGAAGGGTTTCAGAATCGGTTACAAGGCATCTCAAATTCAATATCCTTCCTTTCTGTAAAGGCCTTCGAGTTTGGCTACAATGCATCTCATACACAGTTTCCTTCTTTCCTGTGAAGGCCTTCAAGTTCGGCTACAAAGTATCCCAAAGTCAGTACCCTTCTTTTCTGCGAAGGCTACAAGGCATCTCAAACTCAATACCCTTCTTTTCTCTGAAGGCCCTCGGGTTCAGTTACAAGGCATCTCAAACTCAATACTCTTCGTTTAATTCTAGTAACGATTCTTCGACTCGACCAAAATATTTAAAAAATGCTGTTGTACGAAAATCTCAGTTCAAGACTTCTTTGTAATTTTACTGATTCCAACATATGAACATCTTTCATTGTTTGAATAAAATTCTTGAAGCTTTCTTCATAATGAAGTGTCTTTCATGTCATTCCGCCCATTCTTTTAAAACTTGTAAGTTTTTTTGAATTTGCTGTGACAGATTTTTCAAACCAATAGAAAATGATCGAACGAGGAATGAAAATATTAAACTTGAATCCTTTTTGTTAAAACAATTGTCAGACGAATGATAAACAATTTTTAACATTTATTATGGAGAAAGAGCTGTCGAGAATTTAAAAGCTAGAAAAATAGCCTAAAAGTTGTAAAGAAACGCAATAAAAATAATTTCTACGACTTACTACTTTTGGAGGCCATTAAGTTCGTTTTTAAGTCCTATCCTATTTATAGAATTTATGTTTCAATTAATAGTATTTAATAATCATCTCTCTCGATTATTTTGACTCTAGTTTTATTATCTCAGTTAAAGTAACATACCAATAATAACCGGATATATATGTATATTTTGCGTCTTTGTAACTTTTTCCCACCAGCTGAAACTGGAGGTTTTTCACTGGAGTCTGAGTGCAGCATGTCTCCTCAGTTATCCATATCTCTTCTAGATATCCCAGCCGTTTTAGCAGTGTTGTTGCCCTGGATGATCTCGAATCTTCCTTTGCTTTAATTATTCCAGTTTTTTTTCCCATACCTTCGGAAACCGTTGCAAACGAACCCACAATAATTGCTATCATCACCACCTTATGGCAAGTGTTTGTCTATCTTTTCGCCTTTTTTTCCCCTGTCTTCTGCAGGAAGAGCAAAATCCGCTGGATGACAAGTTCTTTTCTTGTTAATTAAAACAAGGATTGGATCTCAAAATCCCAAAGAATAGTATGCATTTCCTTTTCTGGGACAAATTCTGCTTTATTCTTATTATACCATTTTTCAGTATCGTCAAATTTTAGACTATTGCACTGTTCTTTGTTGATCACTTTCTCCACGCCGTCGTACATGTTCTTTGCATCCCTTTTATTCTGTTTTACTGCGTTCATTTATGTGATTGTTTCAACTCTATCATCACATAGTCGTCTATTCTCCTGTCTATTGTCAATATTTGTTTTGATATAATTTATTTTTAGTTCATTTTTTGTACAACTATTAATAGAAATTCAGTTTCTATCTTGGTGTTTCCCCTTTGTAGCGATTTACAGATGATTTCATGTCTAATGTCATTTAGCTGATGAATTATCCATGTAATTTCTTTTTCTTATTTTTGTTTCCAACATTTTTTGATTTTGCTTTTCCTGTTGTTATTGCTTCCATTTTCTGAATTGCTGCATCCACAGAATCCTCAATCCTAGCTAATCCTCTTTCTTGTTAAATAGATTATAAGTTATCTTTAGATTGTTAGGCATTGCACATTGTCATCCTTTTTTTTTGTTCCATGTTCCATATTTCCAAATTTTTCACTTGTCCAGTTTAAGAAGGGTCCTGAATGAGACTATTCGTGTATTTATTCTTTTAGTTTGATTACTACTGCATTGTTTGGTTTATGGTTTCTTCTTTTCTTTTTCTTTCATCTCCGTTTCTTTTTCTTCAAATGTTCTGATATTTCCCAAGTGGGCGATTCTATTCCTTCAACTATTTCCTTTTTCTTCATTATAAAAGCATGGTGTATTTTCCAATCCAAAGTTCTATTCTATATTATCATTTTTATTCCTTTCCGAGTTTTTCACACCAGCATTAGCCGATGGTTGTACCAAGAGCACCAATTACCATTGGTACAAGGGTCACTTTCATGTTCAAAAGTTTTTCAGTTCCCTAGCAAGGTCCAGGTACTTATCCTTCTTTTTACTTTCTTTCAACTCTACTCTGTGGTCAGCAGGGACGGCAAAATCCACAATTCGGTAAGTTTTCTTTTTTTTTTTTTCTTTGATGATTATCATAAGGTCCAGTCGTCTGGCCGAGATTAGGTAATCTGTTTGTATCTCAAGATCCCAGAGGAGTTGGTGCGTCTCATTCTCCAGGACAGATTCTGGGTTGTACATATACCCTTTGTTTGCGTTGTCAAATTTAAATTTCTTGCACAATTCCCAATGGATCACCTTATCCACCCAATCGTGTCTAGTCTTATACTCTTTCTGTGCTAATTTGCAGCATTCGATTATTATGTGATTGATCGTTTCATCTCTATCATCACATAACACCTACATCTGCTGTTTTTCTTGCATCTTATCTCTTCTTACTTTGATATGAATTGGCTATATTATTATTATTATTATTATTATTATTATTATTATTATTATTTGTTAATTTTTCACACCAGTTTTCACTGATGTTTTTAGGACTCTTCTAAGTATTCTAACTGATCTTAACACTGCTAGGGTCTGATTAGTTTCAATTCTTCCATTGATTTCCAATTCCGCCAGTTTCCTTTCCAAGCCTTTAGAAACTGTTCCCAGCACACAAACTACAATTAGTAACAAAGTCACCCTCATATTTTTTCCGCTTTCTGGTAAGATCCTAGTATTAGTTAATTCGTTTTCATTTATTTTCAATCTATGGTTTCCACTTGATTTCTTTTCTTCTTTTTAATCAACACTAAGTCTGGTCTTCTGATTTTTGTGGAACTCATTCGAACGCTATCAAGAAATGACTTAAATTTCATCTTTTCATACAATAAAACTAATAAAGATTGCATTTTCAGGAGTGCTTTATTTTCTTGGAAAATTCTTTTTCTAAAATGAGTTTCATTTTGCATGAATTTTGTCTTTTGCTGGGATTTAATTACTTTGTCAAAATAAAAACAATAAACGTAAAATATATGATCGAAGTGTATTATCTATATTTGTGGAAATTTTATTGAATATATTGCAACAAATTTTAATTTAGATTTAAAAATCAAAATAATCATCTCTTTCTTTCTTTCTTTTTTTCTTTCTTTCTTTCTTTCTTTCTTTCTTTCTTTCTTTCTTTCTTTCTCAACTTAGAAATAACCATGGAATCTCCACCGCTACAGGTATGACACTCTGATACTTAGAACTATAGCTAATCCATAAGTAATCATTCCGGTCATTTTTAATGTGTGTTATGCCAGTATTTATAATAAAAGAAAATACGTAAACTGATTTAAAACTTAAGCGAGAAAAACGTCCGTTTGTTTCATTGCTGGTAACTTTCTTCTCTTTTTTTTATTTTTATAAAAGAACAAAAGCAGTTAATAGCGACTAATTTTCCTAAATGCTCCTTGTCCTTGGTGGACGATTCTATAACAATTGGATCTAATCACCCTGGTCTAAACTGCGACGTCCAGATTAGACGTTTGTCCATTTGTAACCAATTACGGACGGACACACACACACACACACAGACACAAGCACTCATACAACCATTCCTCCCACACTGGCCAAGTAATAAGTAAGGCACAGCATGTTCCTCGACCTGTTGACGTCACAAAGAGAAATTCCACATTGTTCTTTTGTGGTAAAGTTTTCTTTCTATCCGGGGCTTGAGATTCAGTCCTGAAAGCTTTGGACAATGAGTTTGGGATTTTATTAGAACTCCCTTGTGCTGAAGAGCAAAGGTATGTACTCAGCACTGTCCCCTCTCCAGGAATAGGTGTGTATGCATATATGTACGCTTATGTCTCTCTTTTTACACACACACACACACATACACACACACAAACACACACACACACACACACACACACACACACACACACACACACACACACACACACACACACACACAGAAGAAATCAGTTAGGAATAATCTATCTATCTATCTATCAACAATGATCATATACTTGTCAAACATTAACATCTATGGAAAAAAATCAATTCATTTACAAATTAAATTAATTTTTATAGAATTTAACTTATCAAAAAGAAATGGAGAAAAACACACAAAAGTTTTATCAAATTTTAATAAATTTTAATAAATCTTAATAAATCCTTGAATTTTAGCAGAATTTTAAAATTTAAGTGTATTTGGCGCAAAAATGTTTCTTTTTTTGTTCTTTTAAACAAATATTAACACAAATTTCAAAACTCAAAAATTTTGTTTCAATATTTTGTTAGAAAATAAATTTTTGTTTGAATTTTTCTCCAGTTCTTTTGAAAATATACATTTTATTAAAAAAGATATAAGCATTTTATGTGATTGTATAGTATTTGTCAATGGATGTCAGTTTTTTGACATCTGAGTCATCTATCTATCTATCTATCTATCTATCTATGCTTTTAATTAAGACTATCAATTACTGAAAAAAGTCTCTTTAAAAAAGACTTTTTTAAAAATGTTCTTATCTAAGCATTATAATTTCGCCTTATTGCTAAACAATCAAGAAAGTCAACAATCAAGAAAGTCAATATATATTTTTGTCAAATCATATAAGATTATATTTTAACTTCAATGATTATGTATGGTGAATCAATTATATTTCTCAATGAAGAAATTATTATATCTATTGTCTTTTTCTGTGTATCAGAAGTAGGTGTTTGTTTTTATTAAGTAAAAAGAGTATTTATTCAAGTCGGGAATTATTCATGTCCCGTTCTTGAGAATCTAGCACAAGGAGGATTTTATGTCTTTTGAAGATATTCTAATTATGTTAAAATATGTCAGAGGTTCTATTTGATACATATGCTATTACCATTCATACAGGTTATCTGGGAATTTTCCCTGTCACTTTATACTTCATAGAATTCATCGGTTTCGATTTTACCTTTGCATTGTTGAATCACAACGTCTCTTTGGCAAAAGCTTAAAGGGGATAAATACAAGAGCACTCAGTCCAGACATTTAAACTCTTTGTTGCATATAAATGTGATAGATTGATAGATATTTATATATTCAAATTTAGATAGTCGTAAGCATACACACATGCACGTATACACACATACATATAAATGAGTACGTGTGTTTGTGTGTGTCATTACCATGTTTAAAATGATGGTATTTATAAAAAGATTATTTGGTTTCATTGTTTAATGGCACGTCAACAATCGTGGGTTATCTAATGTCAAAGTAACCCTTCCAGAAAATCTGTAGTAATACTATTCAGCTGATAGCAGGTAGGATATAGGGGTTCATATCTTTCCCTAGAGTGTTTGTCCGAAAGTGAACTTAATCGCGCGACTGGATTTCAAACTTACTACTTCGAGGTCGCTGCCAAGCACATTAACCATTACGCTACGGAGACTCCTATGAATTGAACCGAAAACAAAAGATAGGATATATAAGCAGGATAATGGAAAAATCAAAGCCACCGATTGCTAGAAATATTTTCATGCTTCCATGATCATTAGGATTGATGATGTGAAACTGTTTACAATGACAAGTAATTTGATTTCTATATTACACACTCTTTCTTCTTCTTCTTCTTCTTCTTCTTCTTCTTCTTCTTCTTCTTCTTCTTCTTCTTCTTCTTCTTCTTCTCTCTCTCTCTATATATATATATAGAGAGAGAGAGGAGGAAGGAGAAGCATACACACACACGTGTAATCATGTATATATTTCTGATCCTTGTCAATCCTTTCCTTGAGTTTCAACGCAAATTTGTGATAAAACGTAAACATTAGTGCTTAATCATGAAATGTTTTCTTTATCACCAAAAGGTATTAGGTAAGACAATACCTAAATATAAGCATAACCTTTAATAGAGTAACGGTAAAGTCTGTGGGCAGCTTTGAGCAAAGCCTAAGTTATGGTGACCTATAACAGATTTTAAAGTGATCGGCATTAAAATTCAACTGTGCTTATCCCTTCATTATTCTCTATCTACCCAAGTATTAACTGTATATAGAATCATATTTGAATGACAGTTGTCATGTACTTGTTTAATAATTTCTACATTTGATATCAAAGGTCACATAAAAAGCATTGGTCTATATACAACGAAAGAGCTAAAGTAAAAGAATTGAACTAATATCATTGAATTTTATACGCAAAGAAATCACCTTTTGAGTATTTTCCTCTTGTTTTAAATTACCAAGAAACTTTCTAAGAATATCTAAACCTCTCCAGAATCCTGCGTTATTTCCAGTTATAAAATACTCGATGAGCACTCACTACATGAGCAATTGCCTAACGTGATAGTTGACTTGTCCTTCATGGTTGCAGACGAAGAAAACTATTTATATTCATATATTTTGAGAAGAGATATGTACGATTCTATCAATGAATGCTTGTGTTATATATATATATATATATATATATATATGCATACATGTGTGTGTGTGCGTGTGTGTGTTTTTGTAATATGCTAGTGATTTGCACATGTTCATGCAGTGACCAAAAAAAGCAATCCTATATTCTAAAACAATAGTCTTTTCCTAAAAGCATAATTTAAATAACCTCTAAATGTCTCGATTTTAATCTTGTTATGGATCCACTACATATAAAACTATGTTTATTTATTATTTCAAAGCATTCCTCAAAAAGTCATTGTTTCGAACCTTTGAATCAAAATCTATTAAAACCTCGTTTTGATATTTTTCAATATGGCGGCTCAGTTATTTCTATAAAATCTATGATTTTTAAAGTTTTTTATGACAAATTCTTTGTCGGTATTATACCTCTCCTATTTATTTCAATTTAAAACACCGAAAATAATTCAACAAGTTTTTAGTGAAGTTCATTTAAGAACAAATTTAACTTGGACTTAATTACTTTCTTCTTGAGGGTCTCTTGATTTCAAGATCACTTAAAAATTGAAATCTTTTTAGTTGACAAACGACCTTGTTTGCAGAAATTGTAGAATTTGCATTTGTTCATTAGCAAATCATTTCAAGTAGAATTTTTGTTCTAAGAAAATAATCGTCTTGTCGAAATAGTTTTTCTTGAATAAAAACTAGATTTGTTTGGTGGTTGTTTGTTTGTTATTGAGACTCAAAGAAAAATAGCAACGTTTAGTCGGTAAAGAAAAATAGATTGATATTTAAATCAAATCACAATATTTTAATCTATTTTTTCTGAAATTACTTGTTTCCAAAAGTGCACGAGTTTGTAATGATTTTATAAATTTTGAAATTATGAAAAAGCATATATATATATATGTGTGTATATATATATATATATATATATATATATATATATATATATATACATATATATATATATACATATATATATATATACATATATGTTATATATGTATATATATGAATATATATGTGTATGTATATATATGAATGTATATGTATATATATGAATATATTTGTATATGTATACATTCATACATATATATACCTGTATATATATGTATATATATAAATATATATATGTATATATATGAATGTATATGCATATATATGTATATATTCATATATATATACATGTATATATATGTATATATTCATATATATATATATATACATGTATATATATGTATATATTCATATATATATATATATACATGTATATATATGTACATATTCATATATATACATATATACATGTATGATATGTATATATTCATGTGTATATATACATGTATATATGTGTAAATATTCATATATATACATTTATAGATATGTATATATTCATATATATATATATATATATATATATATATATATATATATACACCTATATATAAGTATATATATATATACATGAATATATATGAAAATATTCATATATATACATGTATATATATATATATGTATCTATACATATATATCGGTATACGTATATATATCTATATGTATATATATACATGAATACATATATATATATATATATATATACATGTATACATGTGTATGAATATATATATATATATATATATATATATATATATATAGGTAGAAAATATCTCTAAATCCAAATATATATTTTTTCTGCCTATAAGTATACATATGCATTTGTCTAAATCTATATGCATATACATATATTTATTCATATATATATATATATATATATATATATATATATATATATATATATATATATATATATATATATATATATATATATATATATTACTTTACGTATATATATGCATAAATGTATTTGTACCTACGTATTAATTTATCTTTATATTTATATATATATATATATATATATATATGTGTGTGTGTGTGTGTGTGTATATGTATATATATATATATAAAAGAAAATAATATATATGTGTATATATTTGAATATGTATTGAAAAGATACATATACAAGTATATTAACATGCTTATAATCATACTTATATATATATATATATATATATATATATATATATATATATATATATATAAATACACACACACACACATATATATGTGTGTGTGTGTGTATACACACACATATGTATATAAATATATATATTATAGATATATATTTACATATATATGTGTGGATATAATATTTTTGATAATAATGATAATGATAATCTTATTCCTACTCCTTCTACAATTAATAATAATAATACGAAGAAGAAGAAGAAAAATCAAGCTATTTATGAATCACTTCATGTGCAACAAACCTCGTATAGTTTTGTCATTCCTCAAGTAGAATTTTACGTTCCTTATGAATTAGATGTCTATGAAGTTTAATAGGGAATTCCCGCTTTTTAAAATTCATTTATGACAGTACTGCTATTCCACTTTCTCTTCAGCTACTTGTATACTTTTTATTTACTAATGCCAATTTAAATGACTAAAGAGAAGAAGAAGAAGAAGAAGAAGAAGAAGAAGAAGAAGAAGAAGAAGAAGAAGAAGAAGAAGAAGAAGAATTATATAGTGGCTTTTTTTTTTGAATGAAAGCTTGCTCGTCTTCCTTCATTTCTTTGTGACAATAAATGATCTAAATTGCCAATTCGCGGCTTTTGCTCGATATTCCGATTTTCGAAAATGTTTTTGTTTTTGTCCTAGCGACTAACTTACCACTCCCATTGCCTAAAGGGATTTTATTATTTCGTTCCCGCTTTCCTTGGACATCGGCTCAGTTTGAAAATAGACCGTTAGAAAGAAAAGGCTTATTTAATAAGATGTTTGAGTCTCTTTTATCGGGCACAAATATCCATGTCACCTTCGTCCCTACACTCAGCTGGAAGAAGTACTCCGATTGGTCACCAAGATTTAGAGCTTTATCAGTAGAAGTTTTCACGCTTTTTTTTTATTATTAAAAACCTTTGAATTATTTTACGGATTGCAATGTTAATATTTTGCCTCTTTGACAAAATAGTAAGACTCATTTGAATTGGAAATAAAAATATATTTGAATTGAGAGATCAAAATATGTTTGCATCTAACTGAAGACTTGTAAGATTTACAAAATACTCATTGAAATTCAAGAATTTTCTCCATTTTCTGAAATATAATTGTCGTTATTATTATTATTATTATTATTATTATTATTATTATTATTATTATTATTATTATTATTATTATTTCTCCCGAGTATTTTTGCTTTGTTTTAAAAATCCTATTATCCCAAAAGCTAATAAATTGCAACTAAACAAACGCTATTTTTTGTACATTAACTTTTCAAATGCTAGGTTTTTTTTGGGTTTTTTTTTTGGTAGCAAGTCGCCTGATTTGGTGATTGAATTAAATTTTTGTAGAATTAGATGTAATCTATTTTTCATCAACTCGATAGTTTTAATGTCATCTAATTAAAGTTGACAAAAAAATAAACTTTTCTTTATCCCCCAAGATATCTATCAGTTAAAAATATTTTACACACGAATATCGCCAACATTTAAGAAGTCCCGATAAACTTGACCCTATAAGATTTTTTATAAAATGATATCCTTTGCTGACTTTTCTACACTTTTTAAGTTAGCGAGTTAGTAAGATTATTTGTTTCCGAATGTCGAGTTATCTTGTGAGATTTGACCCTGCCTAAACGTTTTTTTTTTTTTAAATTCCTTCTGCTTGTCAGACCAGCGAAACTAATAACGAGCTTTAATCTTTACAAAGCCCTTGGTTGATGTATGAATCCTAATATGTGTCTCGTAAGGCAAAGTGATGACCGAAGAAAAAATCGACTGTAAACGTTATGATCAAAAACAAATAAAAGGCCGAAAAAAATTGAATTAGGATAATCCGTCGCCTTGGAAGATTCACAAATACGGATATTTGTTGGATTGGGTCGCAGTTGCAAGGAAATTTATGGCAAATTCAGCTTTATCAATAATTTGCCACACAAACTTGTGTGAACATATACGTAGATTTTATGGGGAAGTATTTTAGAAAACCATATACATCAACTCTTTATTTAGCTAAGGTCAAGACTTGGACTGGAGCTTGCTATATCAACATGAAAATATTTACGTAAAACTTATAAGTTATTTGTGTATTTCTACGTATATATATATATATATATATATATATATATATATATATATATATATATATATATATATATTCTTATGTGTTTCAGATCTTTAATACACCCTGCAAAAATATGTTTTTAAAAGTTACATGTTATTGCTGGAGAAGAAATTAAAAAGACCTGTCTTATTGTTTTAAAACTTTTTCATACTTAACAAATCGTCATTTTTGCGATTGACAACGGTTAAAGTTCGAAATATAATTTTGTCTTTTGTGAAATAAGTAAACTCACATCATTATTTCGTTTTTTAGCAAGAAAAAATCTATAAAGTTTCTATTCTTACAGTTTATGCGTTGAAAGAGCCTACATTGGTTATTTTATTTATAGCTTTCTCTCTCTCTCTATCTCTCTCTCTTTCACACACACACACACACACACACACATATATATATATATATATATATATATATATATATATATGTGTGTGTGTGTGTGTGTGTTTCAGATCTGTAATACACTCTGCAATAAATATGTTTTTCGAAATCCCATTTGTAGAAAATATTTTCCAAAAATAATTTCTTAACCCTTTCTTGTCATTGGATAAAAAACATCGTCTAACCAGAAACTTTCACTTGCATAAATGCCCTTTGGCATCGATGAATGATTTTTAAGAAAGCTCAGGAAATAGGATGAATATAATGTTTCATATTTCCCAACCCTCCAATAGTCGAAAAATATTGTTCTTTTTGAAGGGGATATAGGTACTCTGATAGAGGGGCGTGTGTTACTTATGAGGGATATATAATTGTCAAAATCCCATTGATCCTCCAGTCAGACACACAGAAGGAACCGACTCGGATGTCCCTCGCCACTTTTGCTGGGTGAGTTTTTTTTTTTCTTTTTTTTTTACTAGTACCCTTAACTTAGCTTCTACTCATTTATTTAACTTTTTCCCCTTTAGAATAAAAAAAAATGATCAGAAAACTTTCATGAACGGAACGGATATATCTAGAATAAAGAAATCCTTTCATAAAATAGATGAGATTTATTTGTATGGAGTGTAAAAATTTATTATTCATATACAGTCATTTCGGACTTAATTCTTGCTTAACTGTGTTCATGGCTTACTTATTTTATTCTACAAATAAAATATATACAGAATCTATTCAATCAATAAATCAAAAAGTTTAGACAATCATAAATTCAGTATCCCTTAAAGATTTAGAAATAAAAGTTATTGAAATCTAAAAATTAGATAAAAGAAATTATTTAGTTTGAATTTCTATAAAACGTAAACTTAAATAAAGGTTGCTAATTTTTATTTTTTTTCGTAGATTTGGCCTGTAGTCTTGTAGATCTTTTAGTTTAGGACTCCAAACAATCATATATCTATGACTTTCTCTCTCTCTCTCTCTTATATATATATATATATATATATATATATATATATATATATATATATATATATGCTAAAAAGTATAGTTTAAAAAGTGTATACTCCTAATTTACTGATGCCACCGTTAATAAATTACACTAATTGATAGTTTCCCACTATTATAATGAAATAATACTAAATATCAGTCGGTGTCTCATTTAAACCGCCATTTTCTACTGGATATCAGTAAAATGATGAGGAGAATATATGCATCAGGTTAAAATCATTTTCATTTAAAAGAATAAAAAACTGAAATATGTAAAAATATATAAAATTATACCCGTGCTTTATGCAAGTATGGTGAATAACTAACGGTATACAATTCAAAATCAGTTATTTTTTGAACTTTTAGAATTTGGAAATGGCTTATAAGATTCATTTGTGTTCCCGTTTACCACCATATAATTCGATTCAATGAAATCGACTTTGTAAAAAGCTAAATTTATTTCTTTAAGTTTTGATTCTTATTGCATTAATTCAAAATTAGGTAAAATTAAAAAAATGATTAAATTAGCTGAAAATTAGCTGATTGATGAGTCGATGTTTAATAAATTGTAATAAAATACGTTTACATGTAAAAATGAAAGAAAACCTGACTTACAAATATAGGCTCAGTTCTTCATTGTTCAATTTCTTTTGTATCTATCCGGTATGATAATATCCTGAAAGATTTGAAATTCATTTTTTAAAAAATAACAAAACAATAAAAAATTCCTTTCTTTCAGGATTTGATCCCAAAAATTTAACTGGAAGATTCGTATGAATCGCGAACCAATATGGCGACGAAATGAAACTAATCTAGTTTCGGTGATTTTACTTTGAAAACCGTTAAGACGGTGAATTGTGAAGTTGTGATAATCCCCGTCAGTTTTTGCACCCAAGGACGATCTTGATAGGTCTTCATCATATCGTCGGGAATACTTTTCATACTGAATGATACTCATTCAGTAGGATTTTTTAAAAACTGAGTCTAGTTGCACAAATAATAAACTATCTCAATGGGACTGTCTTTGGAATAACGCTAAATAGGACTTTTTTTTAGGAGGCCTTCACGAATCTTTGAAGACTTTCAAAGCTGAATATCATCTAATCGTTTGCTCCTCTCCTTTCTTTTATCTTTGAAAAGAGCAATGATTTGCCTTCTCGGTTTCAATAAGATGACAGGGAAAGATGATGATCTGATAATTTTTCAGTCGTGTGAATGTAGGCGCTTATTTCGTTAGTTTACGGTATGATAAGGTTTAACTTTTGCTGGCTAATGTCTCAAGTGACTTACTGACTCTTCTCTTTCCTTGGCGTCGAAAGGGTTAAGTAGTATAGCTGTGAGCGGTTGGTTATTTGATAGTTTACAGCCTATTCCTATTGTTCTTACTGAATGATTTTACATCCGACTTGGTCAGTATGGAATTAAATAGACAAGAGCAGCAGGTGCTTGACATACGGTTGGAGTGACACTTTAAAAATATAAATGAGATTTTTCATTGGTTAAACCTTTCGTCTTATCATTATGCCTTATCCACTTATTGGCCAGTTGATCTTTTTCTTTGTTAGCGTTATAAGATTACCTGAACAGTCACTAAGGGCTAAATTATTGACCACGTGACCAGCAGTAACCAATAACTGGTGTATTGAATTTGAAAACGCGGCGGTGAAATTTCTGAAAAAAAAACAAGTGGTTGCCGCTTTTTTTCCTATTAAATTCTAAACTTGCTGCGTCTGTGAGAATCGCACGTATTCATGATTTTTGTCTAATAATCATGATTGGATTGCTTACGTTAAACACCAACTTCAAGTAAAGTTCAGACGTGAAAAGGAAGAAGATTCTAAATGAGAGACGAAGGTTGGTTGGTATCAAGTGTAAAAAATGAATTTTTTAGCAATAAATTCTGATGTAAAAAAATGAATCTCAGAGCATAACTATTATCAGGAAAAACCGAAGAAAATATTTAGTTATTTTAATTAAGGATTTTCTTACAATTTTCTTCTTTTATCCTTTTTTTTTCTGTCTTTTATTTTATTTTTCAATTTATTCTATTTTTTTTTTTCAGCATCGTATATACTCGTGTATAAGTCGATCTTGTGTGCAGGTCGACTCTTGTTTTATGGTCACGAAATCATTAATTCATGAAAATAATTTTGAAGCCAAATTTGCTTGTAATCTTTGTCATTTTTGCCTGGGAATTAGCTTTTCAAAATATTTCCCATGCACATGAATAGTCTAAAATTATTTTGAAGAAAATAAATGTAATTGGTTTAAACTTAATTCGAAACCACTTATTTTTGCTTAAACTCAGGATTTGAGATTAAAAAAAAAGTCAGTATGAAATAAAAAATGTGCGTCGTAAAACATAGGTTACATCGGAAAATCAAAATAAAAAAAAGGCGTAAAACATCGGAAAATCAAAATAAAAAAAAGGCTTCTGTTTAGAGAAGAAATTTCATATTCTTTTATGTTCTTTTAAAAGAAAAAAATATGAATCGGTAAGCGTAACTTGATGAGTGATGATTTAATCTGGTGGGATATATTTTGCCCGACAGCAAATCAATGACCTTCTCTCATCCTTTTATCTTGTTACTTGTCTTTTCTCAAATGCACTAGTAAATATAGGCATCATGTTCTTCAGGCTTCCACGGAATTAGCATGTTTTTCATCATTAGGAAGATCGTGCTCCTTCACATATAACACGTGTAGATTTTTTCTTGAGTCAACGAAGTTCTTTTAACTGTTGCTCTATGGAAAATAAATCTATGGATACAACGTGCTTTTAAAATTAATCAAGGACTTGTCCGGAAAGTTTTGGTTTTAGAAAAATTATTTTGAATTGCTATAAGATCGTTCTAATTAAGGAATAAATGTTTTCTCATCTCCATTGTTTGAATTTCACTTGATGTTAACAAGGAGTTGACAAATGTGCAACTAAAAATGAAGGTCTTGTTTCATACAAGAAATTTAAGAGATTAATATAGATAGAAAATCATATGTACAATATATATATATATATATATATATATATATATATATATATATATATATAGTAGTCGAAGGTGGAATGTAAGATTTCATTTGGGCTCTTTCTTGTTTTATATGCTACTTTAGCCTCTCCACCTAGTGGTCCTTTGTAATACTATTTGGCACTAACAGAGGGTAATGACCTTTTGACCCTTTCAACATTTATATATATATATATATATATATATATATATATATGGGTTGAAGGGGTCCAGTCTAATGGCCTAGCTGAGGTGAAGGCAGCCTATCACCAAAATCAAAAGAGGGAAAGGAAGCTCCAGCTTCAAACCTTTACTGACTGGTTGGTATTCTTTGAGGGGGAAAAGTCTAAGAGAATGGACTCTAAAATAAAACCTGTGTTGTCATCAGTTATCTTGCTGTGCTTATCCCTGAACTGTTGCTATGTATACCCAGAGAATGGCACAAATGCCTAACAAGCGTATGTCACGATAATTCAACGACGTAAAGATATCTAACTACCTTATCCACATCTATATTTTTTTGAAGTTGTATGAGTTATTAATCAGAATATTTGAGTAGTAATTTTGATGGCAAAGATGCCTATCATCTGTCAAGATATTATCATCATCATCATCATCCTCTCTCTCTCTCTCTCTCTCTCTCTCTCTCTATATATATATATATATATATATATATATATATATATATATATACATATACATATATATATATATATATATATATATATATATATATATATATATATATATTTTATAAATAAAGCGTGCGCAATATCAGTGACATTTCTGTATGTCTATGCCAACGTTACATATACATGCCGATGATAGTCAATACTTAATGCACTTAAGCGTTATTTTTCTTCAGATTTACCGAGCTAATTAATTTGGACTTCGTAATAATAAATCCTTCCTCATCGAAAAAAAAATGTTCTAAATTAATCAAATTTCGTCTTATTTTCTTTTCGGTCTTTGTTCTCCCTTCTTTTTAGTTTTCTTCTCCTTTTTCTCAAACTTTTCTTTCCTTTTCACTCATCTCTTTTCCGAAGAAAAATCAGTCAACTCCAATTTTTTTCATTCAAAAGTTTCTTTTTTTCATAGAACCTTTCCGATCCATAACAGACAACTCGACATTCTTTTTGTCACGTGAAAAGAGAAATTGAAATTGTGTACTTCATTTCTTTTTCTTTCTTTCTTTCTTTCTTTCTTTCTTTCTTTCTTTCTTTTCAAGCCACTTTCTTTATAGCTTTTTAAAAAATAACCTCACCTTCCTGTGGGTACGGTCACGTGTCTTGTTTGGTAAAAAAGAGAACACACACACACACACACACACACACATACATACATATATATATATATATATATATATATATATATATATATATATATATATATATATATATATATATATCACCGATAATGAGCACTATAATAAATATAACAATGTACATATCTATCTATCTATCTATCTATCTATCTATCTGTTCCTAAGTTTAACAAAGAAGTTGAGTTGCTATCTCTCACAGATTGTCCAGACACCCAACATTTTTACTCACCTTAATTCTACTGGAGACAAAATTTACACTTATTTGTCATACAAAACATCTGTTTTTAAATAGAAGACAATCTTACTTTGAACAGAAGATATAGATGTTAAATACTAAGAATTTATTATTATTATTATTATTATTATTATTATTATTATTATTATTATTATTATTATTATTATTTATTTATTTATTTATTTATTTATTTGTCCATTCATTGTTTTTAATATTTTCTTTAGGAAACTATTGAGAATTTTAGATTGTGAGTTTTTTGAACTGTTAAGAGCAATGATTTTCATTTCAAATCAAGATGAATTTCCAGTGATTTTCTTAATGTGTCTTTAAGTATTATTTTTAATCAAGACTACTACTACTGCTGCTGCTGGAATGTTATTATTATTATTATTATTATTATTATTATTATTATTATTATTATTATTATTTACTCTTTGAGAGTTTTTCATATCAGTTTTAGCTGATGGTTTTTCACAGGAGTTTGAGTGACAGCAAGTCTCCTCATGTCTATTATCATCATTATTATTAATATTTTTCTGCGATCAATTTTTTTTACCAATTTATTTGGAATTTAAAAAATGTTCTTATTGTAATGCTACGAGCAACAGTATTAATTTGTAGAATAGTTCAAACTAATTATAATTTTTTTACATATGTTAAAATTCTAATGACAACTTGCATTTTATAAATCTGACTGTTAATAGTATTTTAAATGAACTAATTAATTTTGGACTCGTTTACAATATTATAAAAAAAAACTATTGACGATAAATGTGAATATTTTCATAAATATACAAATAAAACTGAAAATCCTTTCTAGTGAAACATTTATTCCGGTAAAAAAAGATTCAATAATCAAAAGTAGCTTCAAGTTGGTTAACAACTTTTGATATCATCTGATATCATCATTCGAATCTTAAATAAAATGAACACCTCACTCTTGGGGTTTGGCCATACTCGATCTTAAAATAATAAAAAATAAAATTTTATATGGGACATTCAACAATTAAGACAATGACTAGACAATGTATCGATCTTTCAAAAAGCAATTGATATGCTCAATTGAACTTAAAGGTAAAAATTCCGATTAATCATAAATCAAAGGGGTTTATCTGCTACAAAGAATAAACATTTTAAATGCTGTGAAATCATTAAAATATCTTTTCTTTGACCTTTTAATTTTGTTTTCAATTACGATAAAATAAAGTTAATCGTTAAAAATACTTTTGTGTACCTAAAAAAAGAGTTTTGATTGTTTTTTTAATGAATTTTTTTCAATTTAAAATGACTTCTATCGATGTATCTCGATATAGCATTCACTTCTAATTAAAAATCTTAACATGACGCATCTGATGTTGTGTGGAGTACTCTTTTATTGTCATTACTTCCAGATCCACTCTGATCTAGAGTGGTAGTACCTGTTATGGGTCTCATCTGTGGGTCAAATAAAACTATTTAAAAATCATTCGTGCTTAATAAAACAAACAAAAAAAATCTTTCTAAACAATTATACAAAAAATGTAAATATGAACGTACAGTGAACGCGATTCCCGAACCTCTATTCTTAAAATAACCCTAGATGGGTTGACATGCCGTTAAAATCAATTAATCCACCGATCAGTCTTTAAAATCTTCAAAAAAAAAAGTAGGTGTCATAGATATGTAAATCTACAAATATGCCCAATTGCAACGATTCATTTTGTCGACTTTCAAACATATTACCTATTACTTAAAATATACCAAAAAATACATTTGTCTACGGCAGATTTTGAAAGCCCGCTGAGCTGACCAAAAATGATAAAAACGTGTTTTCTTGGCTATTACTCTCAATGTAAACAGCAGATAATTCATAAGCTCGTATTATACATATAAAACAAGCATACAACTCGAAAAAATAAATAGTAATTATAACTGGACGCCGGAAAAGCAAACATCAGTCATTTTTATTACGACGGGATAATGGAAGAGTAATGATGTTTTTTGTTTTGTTTTGTTTGTCAACTCAAAAGATGAATATCACACCTACCACTCAGCTTAGATACTTGATGATGACAGATGAAATAACTCCATGACTCGCGTGTGTGTGTGTGTGGGGGGGCAACTTTTATTGCTTTTTTTTTTTAAACAGAAAGTACGAAATTCGTTTTAATCGATCACTTCAGCTATGGCAAAACTTTGTCGGGTAATTTTTATTTTTTAAGGATTAATTTTGTAGATTTTTGAAATACACAATTTATGGCATAAGAAAAGAGTATTCAAATAGGATTGTGCAAAATATATAAATTTAGAAAAACAATTT
>OY757926.1:94011290-94191290 GCA_963585895.1 Sepioteuthis lessoniana | reverse complement strand
GTGCTGAAAGCAAGGAATTCCCTGATTCTTTCTCGTTATCTGTTCCTAACAGTCATCGCTGCTACCATGTCTCTTAGACTGCGTCTAGTGTCCGTACAGAGCTAATGTAACTCTTTGATAGATGGCCAACACTGGTGCGTAGGAGTCTATAAGAGGATGTTCGTCTGTACTTCTCCTGCAATGCCAACATGTTTTGTCCACCTTATTTTGATGATTTGTGAGATGGGAGGTAAGCAGTCGGACAGCTTCTGTTTGATAGATAGATAGATAGATATAAATAAGACCATACTCAATTTCTCGGTCATCTAAGGATTTCTCTTAAGCAAATCTAAATACCGAGGAATATAAACACACTCACATACATACACACTCATCAATTACACATGCGAAATATGTCGTTAGAAATCTATAAATAATTGTGCTTGCCCCCCCCTCTCTCTAAGTTTGCGCGCACGGGCACGTGTGTATAAAATATTGCAAAATTACTTAAAGATACGAATATAGTTTTGAAACAAATCTCTTTTAAGAAATTTTGTAAATGTGCAATATTCAACTAATTTTTTATGAATCTTGAGAGAGAGAGAGAGAGAAAGAGAGAGAGAGAGAGAGAGAAGTACACATATATCCTTGTCTGAGATAGACTAAAGAATCTATCAATCGAATTGTATTTAAAAAACACGAATTAAGATACTCGTCGTAATAAATTGTAGAGAATGAAAATTAGAAAAGAGATGAAATTTTTATCGATATTTTTTCGTATTGAAGTTAAGTGTTTTCACAAATCGAGGATTTAATTCTTTTGATAAGATTATCCTGAATTAAATTGCAAATTCGTTTTGACAATTTTGTCGACTTCTACTTAGATTAACATTCGTTAATCGTATATATATATATATATATATATAATCGTATATATATATATATATATATATATATATATATATATATATATATATATATATATAATGAGAGTATAGTGTAAATGGAAATTATATGTTGCAACTAATAGTTTTATGTTTTCACGATAATCAGATATTACATTCAGGAGAATCTTATTTGTGGGATGAGAGGACGGTGTATAGAAAGTAAGGAATATAAAACTTAATCGAATTTACATTACAAAACAGACTTAATATCGAACACTCTTTCTGTAAAAAGAAAGTGCTCAATATCTGCTGTAGAGCACATATAGGCAGGGATATATATATATATACGCAGGTATTTAAAGAATTTAAAACTTTTTTGCCAATTAAGTCCCAGATAGATCTTTTTCAAAACATAAATTTGTCGTTTTCTTTTATAGTAAAAATTTTGCTTAATATTCCGTGATTCCAATGAATTTGCTTTTATTAAAAGTTTTGCTCTAAGTCTAGTGAATCTGTGATACTTAAAATGAAGTGATTGGAGAAGAGTAATTTCTCTATTATTTTTACACAAATTTTCAAATCGATATCCTTTAAGTTCAGTTCATTATAGCACAATCATGAGAAATGAAAATCTAGTAGATTGTATAGCCTTTATCTCCCTAGAAGATTCTATAGATCTTATCTTCTAAGAAGATTGTATCGCTCATACATCGCAAGAAGATTCTATAGATCTTATCTTCTAAGAAGATTGTATAGTTCTTATCTTCCAAGAAGATTCTGTCTCTTTCACCTTCCAATAAGATTGCGTCGCTCTTACCTTTCAAGAAGGTTGTGTCACTTTTATCCTTCAGGAAGATTGTATAGCTCTTACCTTTCAAGAAGATGGTATCGCTTTTATCTTCCAAGAAGATTGTATAGTTCTTATCTTCCAAGTGCGTGCGATTTTCTTGCCTTTAAAATCTGTTTGAAATCCTGTCTTTTTAACTGGGTTTGAACAACGATCTCTGGTACAAACAAGAAATCAATTAAGGCAGCCGAAAGGGGTACTTCCACTAAGTAATTATTAATACATCAAATTTATATTTTACACATTCTTATTCCCCAGAGGAAATTGTTGCTAGAATGAAGATTGCACAGAATTGCATTTGGACGTGAACATGAACTGAAATAAGTGATGTATAGATTGTGACAATATAATACTTTCCAAAATGTCTTCACTGTTTTGAGGACACAGGAAAGTTACTTAACATTTTAGTTCTTCCTTCATTAGATTTACATTAAAAATTTCATTCACATACGAATCATATCGCTTAATTTGGATGTGACATCAAGCCAGAAATAATGAGCACTCAATGAGAATCAAACTCAAAATTGCTTGCTAACCATTGTACCATGTGACGTACTGAAAACTTCAATCATATTACTTTCTTGGTCAATAAGCGCGGTAAGTGTAAACCGAAGCCAAACTTTTTTGACCTTGTTTTTCCAATGTACCACCAGGAAATGGGAACAATTTTTATAAACGGGCCAGGCTTTTGCCGGTTTGCTAAAATTTTTCTCGTTTTCCTATGATACTGTCGCTTTAATATGGACTTCTAATTCTTGAGGAACTTTTAAGATAACACCTGTTCAAATGAGTTTTGAAAAACAATAGATCAAGATAATGTTTGTGATGATTGATTGGATAATTTAACTCTACTCATCTAATTCCTTATTGCCACTTTGTTAAAAAAAATTATTTCACAGAAGTGAATCTCATCTACTCACTCCTCTCTCGCCTTTTCTTTTTCTTTCCTTTTCTATCTCTCACTCACTCTTTCTACCTTTTTCTATCGTCCTCTCTTTCTCTTTCTTTCACTTTCTCTCTCACCCTTTCCTCTTAGTCTTACTCTATCTTGACTTCTCTATCTCTCTCGCCTTCTTTTTCTCTCTCGCCTTCTCTTTCTCTCTCGCCCTCTCCGTGATCAAGGGATTTTGCTCGTCAAAACTGATGAATGTGAATAGGTTTTAATTATAGACAGGCTCCATATATCTGATCCGTGTTTTATTATACGGTTGTTGTACATTCACTCAAAATATCCGACAGAAATTTAGAAAGAGTTCATGGTCTGTTGCGACTGATAAATGCATTCAAACAATTTAGGAAAAATACAAAAGAAAACTTTTGATGAAAGCAACGTCCAAGATTCCTTTCTTTTTTTTTTCTTTTTTGTAACATGCATTAAAACTATCGTTACTGTTGTTTATCTGGTTTATGTACGACTCAAACGCTAATAGTAATTGATAAACCGTTGTCATCACTATGAAAAAGCAAGAGAAAAACGTGATTTTTACGGACTTTGTTTTCGAGTGGGCGTTGCGTACAAATATGCACTTGTTCTTGTCTCGCAATGCAGTTGCTTTACAGAAGTGGTGATGCGGCTCTGTGAGAAAGTAGACACGATGGCAAAGTTGGATTGAGGCAATTTCACTCAATAAGAAAAGATCAATCGGACTTAGTTTCGTAAAAAGAGCAAACTGAATCAATACAAGCGGACTTGAAGCTGTTCAGTGGGAGGCAAAGGAATGAAGGAAGGAGAAAGAGAAGGTAAAAGATAGGCTACAAAAGAAAGGAGGAGATGGTGAAAGGAAAAAGATAGAGAGAGAGAGAGAGAGAGAGAGAGAGAGTATAGAGAAAGAAAAAACTGAAATGGATAGTATGTAAGGAAAAGAAAGAGATGAGATAAAATAGAAAGAAGAGGAGGAAGGCGGAAAAGTTTGATTGAGGAGTGAAAGTATGTGCTGAAAAAAAGGAAAGAAAGAGGGTTAAATAAAGAAAGGGATGAAGAAGAACGGGTGTTTGGGAAGGTGAAGGGGTGAGAGAGGAAAGAGAAGGTAGAGGAATAAAGGAGGAAGAGATTGTGAAAGAATAGAAGGAAAAAAAACGTAAAAGAAAAAGCGTGTATTAGAAAGAATGAGTAACAAGAAGCTGAGATAGAAAGTCTATTATGGAAATGAAAAATGGGATGAAGTGGAAAAGAAAGAACAAAATAGGGTGTATAATCAAAAGGAGGGAGGTCAAATATGAAGAAAGGTTAGATATAAATATACTGAGATATATGGAAATACTGATATATATATATATATATATATATATATATATATATATTCAATTTATCTATTGAATGTATAAAGGTCATTCAATAAATAAGGTGAATTTTGCCTAAGAAATTGTAAATGAAAGACGCTATCTATAGTTGCACGTTTTTCAAGGAAACCAATGGAGAGGGGCCCTTTCAAACTGCGATCGGATTTTTTTTTTAATAAAGAGTCTATGAGTATCCAATCCATGGATTGTCTTTTCGAGTCAGGCTCGTTATGTCAAACCTATGTTTAGCATACTTGTTAAGATTTTTGGACTAAAAGATGCTTCTCCCTATACGTCACATTCTTCTGCGAATTTCACATGGTTTGCACTTCTCATCTACCAAAAGTCTGATGACATACCTCTGTTCAAGCCTGAAGTACTCTTTTTGATTTGTTACCATTTTGAATAGGCTCAAAACAAATATTTCTTGTGATTCTAAAATAATTTTTGCTTTAAACCAATTCTAAACAATGAAAAAAAAACTGAATAAAAAAAATCCGCTTATTTATTTAATGAACCTCATCAAGAAAAAGAGTGAGGATGATTGATTGAGTGGTTGAATGAAATAGACAATAAATTCATCCTGAAATATAAGAAAAATTATTACATTTATTTAAAATGCTTGAAATAGATAATAGAAAAGAAAAAAATTCTATTCTAGAACTTTTTGTTTTTGCTTTTTGATATCATTCGTCTTACAAATAGCCGATAGGTGGCTCTGACATTGAAGTTTTATCTTTTTTAACATGACTGGAATCATTTTGTTACATCTTGAACAAGTCAGCGGTCTCAACTTTTCTTATCGGTGGATCTGTGTTGATACGAGGTGCATAAGATAAGTTTACAGACTTTTTTCGTATGGGCACTTTTATTGATAGTACACATATAAAACTCTAGTCCCCTTCAAAGTAATCTCCTCCGGCTGCAATGCACTTGTTGGTACCGTTCCAACAACTTCTGGAAGACCCCATGGAAGTCCTCTTGTGTGAGCGTGTCAATGACCTTCGTCACAGCCGCTTGTGGACTGGTGCATTGTTCTGCTGGAAATGCCACTGACCCGATTTGAAGAGTTGCTGGCCTCTTCCAACGGAATCTCTTCCTGAACTCCCTTAAAACCTCAACATAGTAACTCTAACCCTAATCCTTTGGCCAATCAACTCTGATCTGTTGACTTCCTTACTCCTCTCACACCTCTCATCATCCCTCACAGACTCCCTGCCTTCCTTGAATCTCCTATGCCACTCAAAAACTGATGCTCTATTCATGCAAGATGGTCGAAAAGCAGTCTGAAGCATTCCATACGTTTCTGTGGCATTTTTTCTAAGTTTAAAACACAATTTTATTGCATATCGTTCTTCTAAAGTGTTAGATTGCATTTTTGAAATTCACCAGCTGTGAAAATCAGGATTTAGTAGGGTGTATTCCAATTGCTGCTGTAGCTGTTAATTTGCACCTAAAATCATAAGAATTGGTCAGTCATTCCATAAGATGTATAGCAATAACACACTGAACGTTCAAGAGTCTACGCCAATTTTAAATTTCCATACGAAAAAAATCTGGAAACTTATCGTATGCACCTCGTATATTTAGTGGTGTACGCTGATCCAATTGATATTTACATAAAACTTACATAAATTTATAGTAGTTTATTTAATTTTGTAAATCATTTTCGAATTTGTAAATATAACTCTTCCATGTTTGGTTACGTTTGAATGAGTAAAAATGGCTGATATAAATTCGTGAAAATATTTAGTAAATAACAATTGTTAATTTTATTTGAAATTTTATCCTTATCTTTATTTTGATGAGTGTTGATTTATTTATATTTTTTAAAATTAAAATCCACAAGAAAGGTTAAGAAAATCCTTTCTTGTGGATTTAAATTTTTGTGGATTTAAATTCTTGTGGATTGAATTCTCGTGCTGGTTCGAAAGTATCTAAGAAACTGAAAACGTTTCTTAAGCCATTTTGACATTTACAATAAATTACAAACTAAGCCGTACAATAACTTGTAATAATTAAACATCAATTGTTTGAAAAAAAAACAAACAAAAGATAATACAGATTACCACATTTACAAACTTCATCAACAAATAATTCAACACAAACAACCGATTATTTTTAATTTAAAGTTTCAATATTCATGTTCAATTCATTATAATATTTCTTCACAACACAGAATTTTAGAAACATGTATCTGCACTAGAATTTAATCATTTATTCCTTGACCCATAACCCATCTGTCCACAAAATGCCATTAAAAGGAGATGAATAGACAATCATAGGTGAATTCATTATCTGTATTGTAAAGAAATATAGGCAGGGTAATATCTATTTGTGGTGTTTAGATTATCCCAAACTTAAATCAGGTGTTTCGTTATTTGAATTTCAATACTCTTGTAATCCAAAATAATATTACAAAAATGTAACAAAGTCGTGTAACTATTTTATCATGACTATTTTATCATGAATAATACGTAATAATATCCGCTTTCATTGCATAATTTTCTATTGGAAATAAGACGATTAACTTTTTATAAAATTATGTCAGGATCTTAATATATATAAATACCCAAATGTTTTGCTTTTCTTTAAGTGGATTGGACATCCAATGGTGAAACCATCTCTTTAATGGAGTCATTCAGAATAACATAGTCTAACAGAATCGCAGGACTGATTGATGTTGTCTCCTTGTAAAATTGTTCATAAAAATATTTTGTTTAATTTATATTCAAATTAAAGTTTTTCTCAGGATACAAGATTCCACTGCGGTATTCTGAAGAATATATCGACCGAAAAGTGATGTTAAAAACAACAAAGGTGAAGATAAACGTAGATATGGAATTTATCTGTCGGAATTTCAGCGAGCATAAGGACTTAAGAAATTTACCCGTTTAATAGTCTTGTTATTGCTGATATACATGAATTGATGGATGCATACGTACACACAAACATACAGATGCCTGGACAAACACCTATCAATATGCTCATATGAAGACATAAATTTATATATTTGTATGGCTGGATGAGGATCTGGATGTTAAGCGTTTGTGAGGGGAGGAAGTAGAAGTGACATATCAATATGCAAGTAACACAAACGCTGTCAATTTACCGACATAAATTTGTAGGCGCAGAATAAAAATGATTTTTTACAACTGCAATTCTAACGAATTTACTGCATCACGTCAGAAGGCGAAAATAGAAGTCACGCAAATAAACGGATATTGTCCCATAAGATTAGATACCTACAGTACAGACAATTATTATTAGATACATATAAAACCATAAAACTATTCAACTGCGTTTGATACACACGAGTTATAGGAGATGGAGAATTGCTGTGGCGTAGACGATAGCTGCAGACTAGGTTCGAATTTCACTTGTTACCGATTGCACTGATATCACTCTGATGACCTTTGGAGAATCATGAATCCACATTTCTACACTAGCTCTGACTAAAATAGCTGGGGGAACTAAACTTTCTAACCAAGGTTGACAACTAATCTAGGATAAAAACAATTCTTGATTCCAAACCTAGAACTCCTTTAAAAGCCCAGTAGACGATCTTTTTCCGGTAACTCTTGCAACCAAAAAAGCATATTGTGACATCTCTGTGTACACCGAGAGAGAAAAAAAAAATGAGCTTCAAAATTGAAGGAGAAGGATCGTAACTGTGCAGCATTATTGACCATTCTACGTTCAATTGTAGATTGCTGTACTGCTGACATAGTAAGGACAGTGGTCAACCAAGAAATATATAGGCAGTTGAGCACTTGAAGGGTTCGGAGTTAAAAGTTTCCATGGGCAGTAGCTTTTAAAATGAACGTGTATCTTTTAGGCTAATATACAAAAGTGAATTCGCTTTTGAGACTCCAACTCGGAACAAGAGACATTATCCGTTTATACATACTGAGAAATAATTTGTAATGACCTCAAATCCCCTTCCTTATATGCTTCGATTTTGGGGGCATAAAACGCGCGTGCGCGTATACACACACACACACACACACACATATATATATATATATATATATATATATATATATATATATATATATTAAAACTATCGCATCTTTTCGAATAAGAAGAAATTTATTGAAATATTCACTACCTTATTTATAATCTTATCGAAATTATCGATCAATTCAAATCAGTTATAAAGCAAATAATTACTTTGTGATTCTGTGATTAAGAACGAATTTAATGTATGGAGATCTGCAAGCACTTTACTCTTTTTCAAAAAGATATTTTGGCCATGCCAATGGTTCTTCAAATGACATTGTATCAAATTCCTGGAGAATATAACAGGTACTAAAACCTTTCTCGAAAATTTTGCAAATAATTTCACGGAAAATGTTCTCCAAAATAATGGGAATTAATCTTGAAGTAACATCGGCTATATTTTTGTCATTGTATTCTTCCCCAAGTTAAAGTCAAAAAGAAAAAAAAAGATGTGTATGCCAAGAATATTGAACAGCATATACAATTATTTAGTTAATCTTCTTTATTTTCCTTGCTAACTCTTTTAAAGTGTCTGTGATTGTACTCTTATATAATTACCAAGAGCAATGGAAACGTCATAGCTAAATTATTTTATTAAAATTAGACACAAACACAACCGCCTTATCTCTCTTTGTCTCTGTTTCTCTCCTTTTCTCTCTCTCTCTCTCTCTCTCTCTCTCTCACACACACACACGCAATGCGTACACATACACACACATAGATATAACACGAAGATATCTTATACATAAGCTTAGGATGGATTAAAAATGACTTTGTGAGCATTTTTTATACGAATCAAGAAGAAATTTTTAAGAATTATTCAGAATTATGTTTCAATAATGGATTTTTTCTGTGCATTTCTTTGTAAAGTACCCTGAAGTTGAATTTTTTTTCTTTTCGCAAGTGATGATATAAAACTCACTAAAAAAAAAAAAGAGTTCCCATAAAACATAAAAAAGAGGCAATCTCAAAACACAAAATAGAAATGTCTTGTATAAAATCTGCATTAACCACGTCGATCAAAAAAGTTATATCGCTCATTTGAAGTTTAATAGCGGAAGAACCCATAGCGGATGTGACGTAGTAAGTCCAGCACGCGTTTATATAAACATAAGTATACGGTGAATATCTTTCAAAATTGAGCATTTAGTATATTTCTAACAGAACTGCAAATCTTCCTAATTTTATTTTATTTGTTTTTAGGTCTTTGTAAATTTCTTTGTCTTTAAAGAAGTAAAGAATGAAAATAAGCAGCGAAAAGAAACAAAAAATTGTGTGGATCTTTTAAAACTAAAATGGCCGAAGAAAACAATGGTTTATTCTCAGAACGAGAATCAAGATTCCAGATGGTCTTAAAGCGTACATAATCAACTGAAATACAATTTTCCCCTTTTTATTCATTCATTTCATTAATCCCTAAATCATTTTGTTGATTTTTAGATTATCAGAGGCGAAATTTCAATCATTTTAAAGAACACAGAAGAGTAACATGAAAACGAAATGAACACACGTATGATAAAAGTAACTTTGTCATATGACGTTCATGTAAAAGAGCGACAACATCCGTATTTTTCTTTGGTCAAAAGATATCTTCAAAATACTTTCAAACATTACATAAAACCTGATTAAAAAATCTTTCTTTTTTATGAAGACAGCAGCCGTAAACTCATTTCAAGCGCTATTGAGTTACCTGCCCTTGAATACTGTCTTAATTTCAATTATCTCCCTTAATCAAGCCATTTTTTTTTAAATTCACATCTTTAGAAGTGGTGAGTAGACTTGTTTTGGTGGTCGTAATATTTATTGAAGATTCTTTCATTTATTGCGAGTAATGAGATCAATAATGAATAACCTATTTGATTTTAGCTTTTTTTATTCGCTGTTTTCCTTTATAAAAGTATGACTTTTAATTTTATTGGTGTTAGTATTTTAAACATGTTGCCATGATAGTCCAATTCATTGGGCGCATGTGTGTGTGTGTGTGTGTGTGTGTGTGTGTGTGTATGCGCACGCACGAATGTGTGTGTTTTTCATTGTGTATGCATGTGTGCGTGCATATAACATTACTAATGTGTAATAATTATTTATCGTCTTACGTAACTTTAATCATCTTAGAGTTACACGTGTGAGAAATGTATATATATATAGTGAGAACTAGTCAAGAAACAGTTCAATTTTATGACGTTTACAGCATCCTGTAAATAATCCTCATTGCCGGGTTATTGTTTTGCATGTGTGTGTGTGTTTGTATAATGTGTGTGTGTATGTGTGTGTGTGTGCGCGCGTGCGCGCACAAGAGTGAACGAATTTTTGGAGAATAAATCGTCATTTTTGTACTTTTTGAGTATCATTTCGTGTTTTATTTGCTTATTTATGCGATACGCTATTTTAAAAAATCTACTTAGATGTCTTAACTTTCTCAATTAGAATATTTTTTCTTTGTATGACAATTATTAATATACATATGTTCTTTTGTATTTTTTTGAGTGTTCAAACACACACACACACACACACATGTACAAATACATATATACATACAAACATAAAATCAAACACGTGAAAAAATTTAAAACATGAAACATTTAAATTATACTAAATTTTAAAACGTTTGATAAGCTAAATCAAAATAGCCACACAGACTCTGTCCTTTTTTCAACCTAAGGTATACCATTAAAGAAAAAAAAGTCATTAAGTTTATGCACACTTTTTATTTACACATCATACATATACATTTACACAAATCAAATAATATTGATATACACACTCAATACTAAAGCGATTACATTTTTCATCAAATAATTCTGAAAAGAAAGAAAGAAAGAAAAAAAGAAACTAAAACTTTTACATATACTTTGTACATAGAATCTTTTCTCGGTTTCTTTATATTCGTTACTTGCATATTTTATCCTAACTCTTTATTCGATGACATTTCGCAGATGTTTACGTAAGGTTTACCAGTTTTCTTTCGACATATTTCCTTGAAAAATTGAAGACAAACAATGACAACTCGACACACGTGTCAAGTTTAAATGCTGTTTTTGACCTGAAGAGTTTTCTCATTGTGCCTACGTCACACACACACACACACACACACACAATCACACACACGCGCGCGCGCGCACACGCAGAAACATGCACATGCACACACATACACATGTTCACACATTCACATATATACACATATATAAACATGCACGGACCATATTCAAACACGCAAACTCCCAGGGAATTGATAATAATCACCTATTAGTTCGGTTGGCGATTTTTATGTTCGATGTGCAAGGTATTAATATTCAAGCGAATAATCATTGTGGTTATTTAAAAAAAAAATAGCATAAAACTTTAGAAGTGTTTGCGTAAGCAAACCTGAAGATGGTTTTCGTTGAACTTAAAGTGGTGAGTGATCTTGTTTTGTATCTTGAAATCATTTTGATATCTTATCATTGATGTATTATTATATTGGCTCTGCATTTTTCTGTATTGAGCACTTTAATTGTTGACTATTGCAATCATTTTAGATTGAAGCTAATATTTTACATTTTATCTTGTAGTTAGTTATATGTATATATTTACATTATTCTAATAACTGAAGATTTAGTTTCTAGTCCACAGAGGAGCTAGATATTGGATATAAATTCCTAGTAACAAATAGCGAAATAAGTTTGGTAATTATTGCTAAATAAAAGCAGTTTGCCCATAGATAGCCATAAGCATACAGACAGACACGTGTGTGTGTGTGTGTGTGTGTGTGTGTGTGTGCGCGTGCGCGATGTATATCTATCTATCTATCTATGAGACATGCACACGCCCATATTATGAATGGGTTAAATACATGTGTATAGATATATAAATCTATAATGCTAGTTAGAGATAGATGTGTATCGATCTTTGTATATATGTATATGAATATAGAAAGAAAAAATATATGTACACATGCAAATGCATCCGTATAAATTTTGATATATGTGTGTGTGTGTGTGTGTGTATATATATATATATATATATATATATAGAGAGAGAGAAAGAGATAGATAGATTAATAGATGTGTGAGTATATGTATATATATGTGTGTGTGTATGTGTATATATATATATATATGTGTGTGTGTGTGTGTGTGTGTGTGTGTGTATAATTATATGTAGATGCATGATATCCTCTGTAAAAATTTAGTAACATATTCAATCTAATAGATTGGTCCGTGAATGACGAGTAACAACGACCAATGCCAATACTTGAACCTATTTTCCTGTTAAGTAGAATGCCGGGTAGAATGAGGGAGGCTTGTAATATAATATGAGGATACAGTAAAAAAAAAAACAACCTAATAACGTGATGGACATAAGCAAATTTGTTGAAAGAAAATTTTATTGGATTTGTGAATATATTGTGGTTGTTCCAACCGATGCACAAACTTGTATACACACGCGTGTGCACACATACACACACATATATATATATTTGTGTGTGTGTGTGTGTGTGTGCGTGTGTATATGTATGTATATATGTATGATTGATGTTCATATATTTCTGCATAGTGATTATATATATATATATAGAGAGAGAGAGAGAGAGAGAGAAAGAACATCTATATATATATATATCTCTCTCTCTCTATCTATCTATTTGTGCACAGATAGATAGATAGATAGATAGATAGATAGATAGATAGATAGATAGATGTCGATATATTTCAACCGATTTTGAAACAGTAAATTATGAAATATAAAACGCGTAATTAATAAATTAGACACTCGTTGTAATTAAGTTTTTTTATGGTTCAACTGAGCTGAAAAGAGAAAAAAAAAGAATGGAAAATTATTTGATTATTAAAATTTGTTCAGATTTTTAAAATATTCTGTTAATCAGTGTTTAAGTGAAAAGTTTATGATTGACCCTTTATTTGAGATATAAATAAATTGGCATACTTATTTCAGTATATAGAAATTTAATAACTTTAATGTGTCTATATATATACTTTTTACATACATTGATATTCGTAAGAAATGTAAAACGTTTTGGGGCAGGTCACAACTCATGACACACACACACACACACACACACACATATATATATATATATGTATGTATGTATATGGGTTTCAAAGAGAGATGGTTTGGTTTGACTTGCTTTTTTTAATGGCATATTAACCATTGTGAGTTATTTAAATGTCAAAATTATCCTTGTCGAATAACAATGGTGATACTATAACTGGGGGAGGGGAATAAAAGAATTCATACATTTCCCAAGGGCATTAATCCTAAAGTAAATGCCACTGAGAGACTTCTGAACCGAACTGCGCTTACTTCTAGGTCACAGTGCAGCACTTTTACCATTATGTCAATGGGACTTCCGAAAGACAGACGAATTAAAATCTAAAACGTTTAAATTAAAAACATTTACCCTTAAACCTGTTTGTCTTTACTGATTTTAATGCAGCAAGCACTACAATCTTCAGAAGGTGTGTGTGTGTGTGTGTGTGTGCGCACCTGCAAAGTTTAGTTTAAGCTGACATAATCTCGTTATACCGTGGTAATCTTCTCCAAGGAGATTTTTTTTAACTGTTTAAAAATGTCAAGTCAGTTATTGATCTTATGCTAGGGCGCTCAGTGTGTATCAATCTCATTACTTAGTCGCGTGCTTGCTAAACAATATATATATATATATATATATATATATATATATATATATATATATACGTTTGTGTGTGTTTCATATTTCAACGGGATGCTTTTATATAGTTAATTTATCTGAGACATAGTTCGAACTGTTGGACTCACAGTGTGGATCAACATGACCACCAAATGCCTACACCGAAATTACACTTTTTACTATCAGTTCCGACTGGTTTCCTGTATAATTTAATTTAGCAATGGAAGTAAAGGCTTAGGTATTTTGTTCTGATGCAAGATATATAACAAAAGTATGCTTTGATTTTTGCCTATCAATACTTTCTTTCTCACTCAAACACACGCCCATACACATACAGAAGGATACATACACACACAGAACGATACATACACACACACAGAACGATACATACATACTTGTCTGCACACAAAAAGAAATACATAATACATTTATGAACACACATTTGGAAACACTGACAGCCTGTGAATGTAAACCGTTTCCCTAGTTCAGTCATCAAAACAAGAAAGATAGGGATATCTGTCTAAATTATTAGTCGAATAATGCAAATTTCAAAGATTGAAAATTGTTTACATTTTTCGGACTATTGCCCTCATCTTTGTCGCCATGTTTATCACAACGTTTCGGCCGTTGTACATTCCGACCTTCTTCAGGTGGTTGGGATGTCGAACTTAACCCTTTATTTCGCTTGCCAGGGTAGGCTGTTCTAGTTCCACGAGCCATGTTTAATGGATGTCAGTGATCAGTTATCTCCTGATAATTTCCCCTCTGAAAGTTCTCCACTGTCTTTACCGGGTATTTAACTCACACTCTTTGGGTATGTTACTGGATCTAAGGCCGGAGCGAACAACGGCCGAAACGCTGTGATAAACATGACGATAAAGATGAGGACAATAGTCCGAAAAATGTATATAATCTATATAATACACCATCTCAGAAATATCGACTGAAAATTGTTTGTATCAATCTTTAATTCGTTTAACCAAGGGCCGCATCATGACAAATTGTTATATTAACCTTCCGAATGAGAAAGTTTGTTTTTTGTTTTTTTGTTTTTCAAATTTCGATCACTGGTGCCGGTAAACAAATGTGCGTCTACTTTAGCTACGGCGTCTTTTTTTTTTTTACGTGCATCATTGATTTTTCTGTTTGTGCTTAAGTTTTAGAAGAAGCAGTAAAGCTGATTTTCTAGGGCTAATAATCCTAGTTTCTTTCAAAATTTGACTTTACACCATTTTTTCCATAATAATAATAATTAGATTCGAGCATTTCCCCAAACCGTAGAGAAAACCAAAGAGAATTCGTTTTTCTTTCATTGTATCCTGACGTTCTTAGCTGGGAAATGAAGATTTGTTGAATGTCCAATTCCAGAGGCTGTCGATCTTGGCTATATCTATCCCATTGCACTAAATAAGATTGGGTCCGAGAGAAAACGTGTTTGAAACGCACCATTAAGGGGGGGGGTGTCGATGAGGCTAAAATGGACTATTTTTGTCCTTACTTTCACTTATGCGTGACCATGTGTCGAATCTGTATCCGAAAGGAGGTATATTAATAATTCTTCAGGGTGTTTTGGTTGAGATGTAAATTATATACATCCTCATCCTCGTTAGCTTTAATTCATTTACTATCGAATGGGTTTAGCGTCAATCGGGAAGACAACGGGACAATTTTATCTCGACCAATATGAACGCCGGAGTGCACTAAGTTTAAAGATTATCCTCATAGGAAATAGAATCAGCAACTCAAGTTCAAACCCTACACGATGCTGAAGTGTTTCACACCGTGCTAATACCCTTGAAAAAGGCATGAATCCATCTTTTTTTTCCCACTTCAGCTATGGGTATATTAAAAAACAGATTTTATTTTTTAGCTCTGATTAGGCAACCACACTAAAAGAAAGTAAACTATGAAATCAAACTACTTTGACTCTGCTTAAAAATTGATCTGGTGTCACATCGTGAAGCGATTTGTAAATATAAATCGAAAATAATTAATGAATTCCTGATTTTTGTATATTTCATTTTCATTAGAATCTCTGGGTCATCAATTCTTTATGTTTCTGTGTGTTAAAAAAACAACAAAAGCAAAAATCAACGAGAATTAGGAAGAAGCTTCGGACGAAATTTAAAGTTGTTTCCAAGTCTTTCATGGATGACGCTTGAACTAACGAGGTTACCAAATCTGTCATTCGTATTTGGCCAGATTTTTTTTTTGATCTTGAAGTATATCATTTAACAGATTTTATGATAGAATTGATAATTCTTAATTGTCAGCTCTTTATGTGTGGCCTATAAAAGATGGGCTTCCTTTTGCAATCTTCCTGATGGCGTTTATTTTCTGCGCCGAACATCTATCTCACTTTCTTCTCTCTTCCCTCTTTCTCTATGTCATTGAAAATTTTTCTCGTCCATTTGGCTCATAAAATTAGTTAGTTAGTTCTTTCCTTCCTTCCTCCATTCCTTCCTTCAAATGAAAACTGTTCTTTCCGTGTAAATCATCACACATGTTTGATTGTGAAAGGGTTATTTGCATACTTGAGTACTTTCTTTACAAATCTATCTCAGAGTTAATTCTCATTCTTTCTTTCTTTCTTTCTTTCTTTCTTTCTTTCTTTCTTTCTTTCTTTCTTTCAGGTTGGTTTTCTCTTTCATTTATTTATTCAGTCTTCCACCATCTACTCTACTTCCCTTTTTTCTTTCTTACCCACGGCTTTCTTACCTTCTCCCAGTCATGATATGAAGATGGGTCGTCAATGAGGCTAGTCGACTACTGGGCCATTTTCTAAACATATTTACGCCAAAAGTGGGGCTCACCTTTTCTCTGTTACTTCTCTAACTCCCAACCCTAACCCAAACCCACACAGTCTTATATTTTAACCAGCTGCTACCGGCTCCCATTTTTTCCACCCGTTTTATATTCAACCTTCCTCAGCTTGTTCCGCACCACCCGTTATCCATCCGCCCGCACCCTTAAAATCATCCCTTACTTCTTGACACACATTGACACACCCCAAATTTCCACATATCGACGGGCGTTTTTAGCTTTTGTTCTTTGTAGCCTAATGCGCTGGTGGCAAACGAAAAAGTGGACCCATGACTTGCATCTGCAAGGGTTAGGTGGTTTGAGTGAGGAGGGTGGTATCAAAGAGCAGAAAGGTCTTTCGAAGATAAAGATACTTTACCTATTTTTATTGATAACATAATCACCATTTTGGCAATGCTCAGTGATTGCTTTATTTTTGTCAATTGTGAAAATTTGTCGGGATCTAATGAATATTTAATAATCTTAGTGTGGCATGTGGACATGGGGATCAATTATATAGTGGCAAAGTTAGTTTGCTAAGAGTACACATATGTTTGAATAGGGAAATAATGGGAGAGTCAATTACAATATTACTGACTGACCTTTTTTTAGGTATATATATATATATATATATATACACACACAGAAGCACTCACACACACGCACATATACATACATATATATATATATATATATATATATATATATATATATATATATTTGTGTGTGTGTGTAGTTATTTACAAAGCTTAGCTTAGTTGTGACATAAGGATGGCACATCCAGTGAGAATCAAACTCACTGACTATAGTCCGCTAATCAAGCTTGCAAACCATCACACACACACACACACACACACACATATATATATATATAGAGAGAGAGAGAGTTGGCTGTGTGTGTGTGTGTGTGTGTGTGTGTGTGTGTGTGCAATGTTAAGTATGTGTAATACATTTATACTTCGAATTCAAAGTATTCATGTCGGTTACAACTCAAACTTTATTCTATCAGTCTCTCTATATAAAATAGGAAGGTTAGTTGTGCAGCTCTACTTCGAATCAAGGGTTAATTTGTCCCGTTTTGTGTAGTCTGACTAAAAAAACAACTTAAAATGACTTGAAATATTGGTGACTTAAAAGCTAGAACAACCATTTAACCGTGTATTTTCATTTACTGTTATCAACATTTGCTGATGAGTCGTTTGATACAAGTTGTAAGCATGTCTCTCGGGGGAGGGGGTCTTCACATGTTCTTTTTTTTTGATATTTGGAATTTGTCATCATCGTAACAATGTATTAAGTCTAAGATGTTATTGATTGTCGAAAGAAAAAAAGTAGCTTTATTTTTGCTTGTGATTTGGTTGATCAATTGGTTGATCTTAACGGCATGTCAACCCATCTAGAGTTATGCAGTACGTTCATATTTACATTTTTTATAAAGTTGTTTCTTAAGCATTTTTTTTTCTCTAACGATCTTATGGAATACGATTATTTTTTAAACAGATCTATTTGACCAATTAATGGGAAGCTAACAGGTACTACCAGTTCGATTTAGAGTGGACCTGGAAGTAATAACGATGAAGGGGTACTACACACTCCCTCAGATCTCCAGAGCTGGAGCCACGCCATTGGATGAAATTTAGTATCATACGCTGGATACCTATTTTATGTTGGTGGGGGGGTCTTATCCCTCTCACTCTTATACCTCTAAAAAGAATACAGTCAACGTATTCTTTGTCCCGCCGACAGAGCGCTTGAAATTTGGGTTGATTTGGATTTGCATATAGTTTTGTGGAAGAAAAAAAAAGGTCATTAAGTGCCCCTGTGAATCAATGAAATGTTGATCGATTAGATAAATCAATCATTCCATTAAATACAAGATCAGAAATGCGTTCACACACACACACACACACACACACACACACACACACACACACACACACACACACACACACACACACACACACACACACACAAGGTATCATTACTATAATTATGAAATTAATTTTATTACTTTTCAGATAAAAATATGTCTATTCTTTAACAAAAAATTTTTTTATCAATATCAATAATGCAAGTTTTTGTAAATGTTAAATTAAGAAAAGAATCACAGATGGCATATTTTTTGCAAAACGAAATCCATCCATGATTCTGCCGACAACGAAAAACATTTCTAGTTTTCTAAATTTGAAAATCCTTGAATTTAGTTTTTTGTTTCTGTTTCCAAACAAAAAATCTTCTCAGATGTGAAGATGGGAAGATGTTACTGTAGATTTCCAACTTGATAATCGAACTATCAATGGTTTGCGACACAAATTCACAAACGATTACAACACGCTGACGTATATATATATATATATATATATATATATATATATATATATATATATATATATATAGGGAAATGAACAAATCGTTATAAAAACGTTTTTTCTTCAATTAGAAAAGTGCTCAATTACTGGCCAATAGAAAAAGATAAAATCCAAAATTGTTTGTTTTCTTATCTCTTCCTGTCAGTCTCATGTTTCATAAGTTTCATGTATTTGTCAAAAATACACTCTTTTGATGAAGCATGTGAGTAAAATGGTCGAAGGACTAATTCAATATTCCTCACACAATACAAAAAATCGCAGCATGGCATATCTGTATATATATATATATATTGGGGAATAAATCGATATTTTGAACTTGACAATCTGATAGAATTGATGCTACCTAATTTTGAAGGGATTAGATTTTCCAATGTAACAGAAAAGTTCAGGATTTTACCGTCGACATAATCACCCGCATATAACACAAAAAGGTTGCTGCGCGTAATTTGAGAGTTAATAAGCTCGGCTAGTCAACCGTTAGAAGTGAATTTAATTTTCATCGGGTACCTTGTACCTCTTAGTATTATGCCACAACAAAGCTATGCTAACAATACACACAAATAAATGAATAAATAAATAAATAAAACACCTGAAAATTTGGCAGGTTCTCGTTGGTGATTTGAAACATTAAAAAGTTTAAAACATTTTCGCCTTTGCATTTTGTATTCAAGCCGAACTTTATTTGATTTTTGATTTCTATCGGAAATAACTGCCACTACTTTATATACATTTTTGCTTTTTGATTACTTTCCCTCTTTAACTTTTCGGGTGACGGCTTAAAGGATTACATATTAATTTTAACTTAGACTGGCACAAGTGGTGCTGCTAATCAGAATCAAACCAACTGCACGGGTCTTCGAAATAACCACATTGACCATCTTGTTATGCTCTCCTCCTATTAAATATTTTGGCTATTATTGATACATCTCAGAAACCACATTCAAACAGAAACTCTTTTTTTTAAAACTGAATCTTCTTAACCAAATCCACCGTTTTCTATTATTGATCATCAAGTTATTGTTTGAGGTCAATGTTTCGAACTCAGTCGACTCTATGAAAGGATAGGGTTGTTAGATTTGCCAAACAGAAATAGATGACACCTTGTTTAAATTTAAAGTAATTTCTAATCTGCATATATTCATACGTAAAATGAAGTAAATTCTTATTATTACATTGGCTAGACTTATATATTTGAAATATAATCAGAAATCAGGGGATCTTCTCCCCAAGCAGCATCTCACCCCTCGTCTAAAAGGGGTAAAGGCTGGATTGATTATCCAGCGCGTGAGACAGTCTTCAAGGGAAATGTCGAAAGAACGTGAGCAATTTTTATAACTCCCCTCCTGCCAGAGGCATTAAACCGTCCTTGTGTAACATTTTGGCCTCGTAGGTGGGGGGGGGGGCTAGATAAATACCAATATGATTAGAGATCATTTGAATTGAGCGGGGGGTGTAGTGTATTTCCATCTGGCGATTCTGGTCGCCCTACATTCATAGCATCGAGGACTACTTATTAAATAGACTGTCTTATAGCTAAAATTTTTACGTATTCTTACAGCGCTTGCCCCTCCTTTATCTCCCCATTTAGTCACGTGTCATACTAAGTTAAACTTCGTTAACAGCAGCCGAAACTGTTGGTTGTGGTAGCAGTGGTCGTCACAACCCGAATCATTCTTTCATTCAGAAAACCAGCACCCCTCACAATCTTCACCAATGACTGAACTTAACCGCTAACTTATCAATGGAGAGAATTTAGTGATAGAATCCGAGCAAAATCTTGTTAGTGATGTTTGTTAGCTGAAAAATATCGTATTTTAATAGAAGTGTACTGTATTGGTTTCATATCGTTAGATTTTGTTTAAAAATGAATGTGTGTGTGTGTGTGTGTGTGTGTGTGTGTGTGTGCAGCTTAACGCTTCGCTTAAACTGACATAATCTCGTTACTCCATAGAAATATTCTTTGATGTATTAACCGTTTTCAAAATGCCTAAACTATTATTTATGTTAGGTCCAAGAAAAATGTTTTAGGCGCTTTGTGTGGATCAAACTCATTACACAGTAATTATATGTTGCAATTCTAGTTGTTGAAATATAATTCAGTCAAAAAATATAAGTTATTCATAAAGAACGATTTGTAGCACGTGACTATCAAGTATAAATATAAGGACCATTAAGAGAAAAGAACATTTGTATCTTTAAAATCAGTATTAACGGTTTTCAAGCTAATCCCTTTTTTTGTTCTTATATCTCACCATCTCTGATCGATTGTGAACCACTGAGCTGAAAGTGAAAGTCACTACAGCTGATTGATTCGTGATAAGGCTGATTGTATGGGTAACAGTCTGGTTGGGTTATAGATATTTAGGGAAGAATGGTTTTTCATAACGTGTCACTCACGCACTCGTTCTAGTCTCCGGCAACAATGGTGGCATGCCAGTGACAACGTATTTTATCAAGATATCTGGCAATAAAATAGAACACAAGGAGGAGATGTATTCAAACAATTGTCAAATTAGCAAAGAGAATTAATTTCAATTGGAATTGGAACCCAGTTTGCCAATTTGATTAAATGTCTTGTCACTCGGAACTTTGTTTCCGATTATTTGAACATTTGCGCCATTGTCTTGTACTTGTCTTGTACTTATAGTGTATTCTCAAATTGTGTGTATGATAGAGAGAGAGAGAGAGAGAGAGAGAGAGAGAGAGAGAGAGAGAGAGAGAGATGCTGACATATATCCTAATTCTTAAAACACTTCACAGAGACATACGCCAAGAGAACAGGTTTCTCGGCTCGAACCCAATCGAGCTGGTCAAAAAACTAAAATTGTATTTAAAAAAAATCTTTTTATTTCTTTTTATCAAATTAACTAACAGAGAATATTTGTAAGAGATAAAACGAATGATTGTAGCTTTGAAAAATGTGAAACTAGTAGTAGTAGTAGTAGTAGTAATAGTAGTCATTGTTGTTGAATGGGTAAGCGGAATGGGGGAGAGGATAAGTAGTGAAGTAAGTAACAATGGAAAAAGACGCTGAAAGGAAATCGACAAAAATTTGGCGGGGGGGTTCTCCTTTTATCTTTAATTTCCATAACATGGAGTCAAGATTTTCTCAGAAACAATTTGCACTAGAAACATCGGAAAGAAACAAACCCATCACTTTGATTTGGTAGGGGGTGATCAGGAATTGAGAAAGGGGGTAAGTGGGAGACGGGGAAATATTCGCAAGTTTGGAAATTCTGGAAGATGATGCGAGAAATGATTTCTCTGCTATTATCAAATAAAAGAAGAAGAAAAAATAAGGAGCATTACAATACAGCAATAGACACAGTGATGTCTGTACACACGTGTGTATGTAGGTATATATGTGTGTATTTTCATAGTTCACATATTGCTACACATATATACACAGATACATACACGAGTATATAAAAACGTACATAAGCAAATAATAATGATTTCATAAGGTTAGCTTAGGTATGGCACAAGGTTAGAGGTTTGGGGCACCCAGTGAGAATCAAACTTACTCACAATGGCCAATTAAGCTAGATTTTTGACCATCTGAGGTGGCTTAACTAGGAGAAGTATATTCTAAGTATTTTTCAAGGAGAAGCATGTAGATAACCAATATTTCCTGCGATTCTATTCAATCTATAATTCTAAGTAAGTTGAGAACAGAAAAAAGAGGATATATATATATATATATATATATATATATATATATATATATAAGGGGAGAGAGAGAGAGAGAGAGTGAGAGAGAGAGAGAGAGAGTAAAAGAACGACAGGCATACAGCCAGATAAAAATGCTAGTAGTCAGAAAGATCAATACATAGAAAGAAATGCATGTTGATAAAAGTAATCACATGATTGTTGCTTAGATTATGGAATACATAAAACTTCATCGTTAGAATTGGTCAAAATTAAGATGGCAAGGAACGAATTGAAAAAGATAGGTACAAATCTATTTATAGAGAGATATGATCGAGAAAAAGAGAAATGAAGAAAGTTTTTATAATCTAGTTACAAAATAGCTGTGTCAATGGAATATCACTAGTGAGAAGGAAGCAAATTTGAATGAATGGAAAAGATGAACAAAAGATAATAGTAGGAAAAGAGCGTCAAGAACGGAAAAAGCAAATATATATATATATATATATATATATATATATATATATATATATATATATATATGTGTGTGTGTGTGTGTGTGTGTGTGTGTGTGTGTGTGTGTGTATGTGTTAGAGAGAGAGAGAGGATACAAAAATAGATCAATTTCGGTGTTATCCTCTCTCTCTCTCATATATATATATATATATATATATATATATATATATATATATGTGTGTGTGTGTGTGTGTGTGTGTGTGTGTGTGTGTGTGTGTATGTATGTATATTCTCATTCTTTCACTCTTCCCTCCCCCGCAATTTATACACCTATTCTTCTCTAATATTTTCAAATTGATATGCCGGTAAAGAGATGTTGGCTGCTACCGTCATCACTGCTGCTACTACTGCCACTCGCCTTGCTACTAATAGTAACGCATTGTACTCTGCCTCTTCCTCTCTGATTGCTGCCTTGTTTCTAAGCAACCGATAAAGTTTGCATGTTCCATCGCCATCTTTTTTTCTTTTCTTTTTTTCCGGAAAGAGTCGAATGGAAAAGAGAATGAAAAAGAGAAAAAAATGAAAATCTATTTTCTTCCTTTTTAGAATATTTAACCAGAAAGTTTATCGATATGATTCAGTGGACCTGCAAATTGATTCTTCTTGTACCTTTATTCTATCTTGGATGAAAGTTTTCTTGAAGTGTATGTCTTTTCTACCTGAACATCGATAGTTAGGCATCAATTTGAAGTTAGTGTAAAATTTGACTTCGCTCATAACACACCTTAAAATTTGAATTAACAAATTTCAATTCGATCAATGTTCAGAGTTGTTACGCGTACAACCCTCCAAAAAACAAAAGTACATTTAACCCAAACTCTAATTTACAGCTGATTTGGGGTTATTTTTCTCAAAAAAATCTAAATAAAAATTTCAATATAGATATATAAAAACACTAGTCCTTTTTCTTTCTTAGTTGGTCATTGAAATCCTGAAATTGCAACTGATGCATAAAAAGTCTAGAATATCAAGGTAATTTAAATTCAATGATTTTGATTTAAATCAAGTTATTTTTGCCGCGTTCGGAAAATAAGGAGAGCTAATTAATTGGTGTGTGTGTGCATGCGTTCCTCTCTCTGTCTCTCTCTCTCTTTGTGTGTGTGTGTGTGTGTGTGTGGTCACACTATAGTTTTGTATGTGTTTGCGTGATTATGTATTGACGGGTGTATTAGTGTTCATGTAGATTTTGTAAGTGAATGATGTAAGTTAGCAGTTCCGTGTGAATCTTATGAACTGGATTGACAATAATTATAAGCAGTGACAATTCGACAAATGTGCAAAAATGTTCACCACATTTAACGCCACATTGAACGCAGTATATTTTTTTATTTCGAAGATTATATCTAGCATTCTGTACGCAAAGCTTCGGTCTGTCGTTATTTTCTAAGGTTTACTCAAGTAGACGCATAAACTGAATTATTGAGCAGTCGGTGAAAGTAGAACTAAGTAATTCTGTTAGACGAGTTTTAGCCTTGGTAAAAACTTACTTTGAATGCTTTTTTTTTCTGGTTGTCACATAAGCCCTCCCCACTTGAATGTTTAACGCAACATAATCTTTTCCCGGTCTTGAAATGTGCGTTGGTATGTTGAAAAGAAATATCAATCCTATATTGTGTGGGAGGCTGTTAAAATACATAGACCGATGGATACACAGAGAAGATGAAAAACTGTATATTTGAAAACACTACTTACAATAAAAATGGTTCATCTGTTTCTGACTTTTATAAAAGCTTCAACATGGTTGGTAAAAGTTCAATTTTCCGTATCTGTGTGCATTAGTATGTAAAGTTATTTAAAAAATCAACGTTTATATATGATTGGAGGGTCAAGATCAGTCAACATGTGCTTCTCTAGAAACATTTCGATTCATATAAGAACCTTGCGAAGTGTGTGTGTTCGTGTGTTCATGTGTGTGTGTGTGTGTGTGTGCGAATAGTCATCTTTTTTTGAGAATGTTTGATATACTTGATGTGTGTGTGTGTGTGTGTGTGTGTGTGTGATATTTTGGATTAGCATGCGCGTTTTTGTCCACACACGTCGAGGTCGTAGGCACGTGATGTACACACACACGCGCGCACGCATGCGCGCACACACACACACACACACACACACACACACACACACACACAGATTTTCTTTTCACAAAGGGAGGATTTTCAAAACATCATTAACGAATAATAATAATAATAATAATAATAATAATAATAATAATAATAATAATCTTGGAACAATCCTGAAGAACCTCGGAGATCCGAGGGTAAACTGAGACGTTCCAGTCCACAGCACTGATGAGATCGACAAGAATACTGAGAAAAGTCCTGGAGAGCTGGAGAGGCTTGCTGAGCTAAATAAAGGCCGACAGTTTCTAACAACAGCAACAACAACAACACCAACAATAATAATAATAATGATAATGATAATAATAATAATAGGAACATGAAAGTGACAATTATACCAACCGTGATTGGTGCATTTTGTACTGTCACTTAATGATTATTAAAGGAACTGGAAGACTTGAAGGTAGGAGGACGAGTGAAGACCATCCAAACAACAACATTATTGAGAACGGTCAGAATACTGAGAAGAGTCCTGGAGACTTGAGGAGACTATCACTCAAACTTCAGTGAAAGGCCTTCAGCTAAAACTGATGTGAAAAACTCTCAAGGAGTAAATAATAATGATAGTAATAACAACAACAACAACAACAACAACAATAATAATAATAATAATAATAATAATAATAATAATAATAATAATAATAATAATAATAATAATAATAGTAGCAGCGAATCAAGTGAAAAGATTCGGAGATATTTTAGTAAAACCTGCATCAAATGATCCCCAAATTAACACTAAATATTTTTTGCAGTGACAGTGAACAACAATAACAGCAACAATCACAAAGTTTATAAATAAAAATGAAATAATTAAAAGTCATTCTCGTTTATAATAAAAGATCTTTTCCTTCATTTCCATCAACATTTTGTTCCTTTTTTTTTTTTTAATAAATATTTCGTTTTGAAACCGGTTACTCTTTACTTAAATAAGGAAAAATACTTTGATGGGATTTTACTTCATAACGAGTTCTGCCAACTTAAGTCTACCTTCATTCACTTGGTAGCCTATATTTCTGACTTTGTACTAAACTAAGCAAAGCTTATTAAATGACAGAACCTAAGTCCTTTTTAGCAGAGAGCCTCACACCTCTCGGCCGTCTTCTGTTTTCTTAGCAAACCAAAATTAGAAAGGGAAGATTTTCAGATTTTTGACTAAAACTTTTTTTTCAGAAATCAAATTAAATTTAAGAATAAGATAAAAAGATTGTAATAAATATTTTTTCATCATAAATTAATATTTCAACACTCACATGACTCAAAAAAGGTGGGGAGGGGGATGAAGCTGACAATGGTTTTATTATTCTCGACAAGTCAAATTGAACTAAGCAGACTCAAAAGGTAAAAAAATAATCATTATAATTTAAAAGAGAACGCACATCTGTTTAATGACACTTATTATTATCGTTATTGTTGTTATTATTAATAAGCTTTAATTGAATTTAGAATTGTAAATCTTAAAGAAAATCTCCCACTCTCTCTCTCTCTCTCTCTCTCTTTCTCTCTCTCTCTTTCTTTGCGCGCAAGTTCATTTTTAAGGGTTCATTTTCCTTATGTGTGCATGAATGGCAAACGTAAGCTTAAAACAACCAACAAGATGCGTCTGAACCGGTTTCTAATGAAACGTTAAAGAAAAAAAGGAGAGGGTCATTCCAAAAGAGATAGAAAGAAGAAGAAGGAGAAGAAGAAGAAGAAGAAGAAGTTCTAAATAAACAGAGAAAAGAAAAGGAAGATTTGGGATAAAAGAAAGAAAGAATGAAAGAAAGAAAGGGTTTAAGGCGCCTGTATGGAAGGCGAAAAACGCCGGTAGTAGCTCGAGAAGAAGGAGAAAAAAAAAGTGGAGGATGAGGAAAAGAAGGAGGGGGTTCGGGTTATTTTTTCATTCATACATCAATCAGCTATTCCGTTGTTTTTATTTATTCTTTCACCCATTCTTGCATTCTGTTATTCTTGGTGATTATCTCACGGAACCCTTCTCTCTAAACCTTCTACCTTTTTCTCTACTCCCATTCTTATCTCACTTTCATGTTCTCTTTTTTTCATTTTTTAAACATTTGAACTTTTTAACCATTCTATTTCAACCATTCAGATCTATCTATCTATCTATCTATCTATCTATCTATCTATCTCAGTCTGTTCAAATCTATCTATCTATCTATCTATCTATCTATCTATCTATCTATCTATCTATCTATCCAGCATTTTTTCGTCTTCGACTCTTTATTTTGACCATCTTTCTTTCATGTTAAAATTTTTTTTCTTTATCTGTTACATGTATGTAGCTTAATTTAGTCTGGCTCAAGGCTATATAAAATAGAGATGAAAGTATGAAGATTGTAATGCGTCAATATTTCAAGAGGAGAGATATTGCCTACCTTAAAAATCTGTTTTTACCTGAGTTTGAGAGTACACCAGCCATTAACACAAATAATTCGCAACTACCTCAGCCACCAAGCGATATCATTCTCTATTAGATTCTTAGCCTTTTCTTAACTCCCTTCTCCTCATCCTTTCTCCTTTTTATTCTGTCCTCCTACTTTCTTTCTTTCCCTTCGTTTGCTTTGTCACCGGTTTTTCTATCCACCTTGTTTATCTCCTTCTTTTTATTAATCCTTCTCCTCTTTTAAAGGTTTGCCGGTCCTTCCTCTTCTCTCTTCCTCTCGCGCTTGCTCTCCTGAAAACTCTCTAACGATAACACCTTTTTCTCTCCCCTCTCTCTTTATGCCTTTGCCACTTACAAAGTCAGCTGATTTGCGCGGGGTCAGGGGTTTATTCTCCCTAAAAACCGGTTTCAAATTTACGAACATTCTCCTTCTCGTATTCTTTGCAACCGAGCAACCAATTCGTTTAATCTATTCGGATGCTTGCAATAGTTTTCCATCGAACATTCTTTGATTCTGTTATTCCTTTATTCTCCTAACCCTTTTATTCCTCTATTCTAGTCACCCACTTCGGCATTCGGATGTGTGACCAAACAAACGCCACTTTTCGCCACATCTTCAACGCGCCAAGCCTTTATGGATTTTATTCAACTTCCGTTCCGTAAGTATATTTCTTACTTAGAAAATGTTTCTCCTATAAACTAATGCAAATGCTTCAATATGTGATCTGAGAATTAAAGAAAAAAAAAAAAAAAAGGGAAAAAGAATTATTTATTGTGCAATTGTTGTGTGATTCGTTGTGTGAATGCTGCGTGCGTGTGTGCAAGTGTATACGTATGGATCTGTTTCTTAATGGAGACACATTAATAGAATGAAAAAGCAACTTTGTCTACGTCTAAATGCGTTGTGTGTGTGTGTGTGTGTGTGTGAGAGATGAGTATGTTCGGTATTTATTGTGTGTTCAAAGCTGCTGTGTGTTGGCCTTTGCGCGCGTGCGTGTGTGTGTGACTCTCTCTCTCTCTCTCTCTCTCTCTCTCTCTCTCTCTCTCTCTGTGCCTGTGTGCGTTAGTGTTTGTGCTTGCAAGAGAAAATAGGATGTATATATTTCTGAGGCTTATCGTAGTTTGTTATATTGAATTCTTTTTCATTATTTTTCTTTCTTCATTTATAAATTTCTCTCTCTCTCTCTCTCTCTCTCTCTTTCTCTCTCTCTCTCTCTCTCTCTCTATCTATCTATCTATCTAATACCTTTTCTTTGACATTTTCTGTGAGGGTATTTCAAGAACTTTTTCGCAGATTCTAAGCCATTTGCGTCCCATTGTACGGTACGTAAAATATCGTAAGAAATAAAAGAGTTGTTTTTTCAATCCAATTTGAGTAGTAGTAGTAGTAGTAGTAGTAGTAGTTGTTGTTGTTGCTGTTGTTGTAGTAGTAATTTCTGAGTCGAGGTCTTTTATGTTTGTATTTTTTGTTTTTGTGTGTTTGTTTGTTTGTTTTTAGCTTTGTCCAGTTACTCGAGAACAAATTAATTAATTCTTATCCCTTTTTAATACATTCACAAAAAATATTATTCCAAAGTTGTCAAAAAAGATGAAAAACAAACAAACAAACAAACAAACAAACAATTTACAACTAGTGCAACTATAACTTACGACTTTTTGATTAAAATTATTGGCCCATCTCTTAATTACCCGAATATTCCAAACATTTTAAAACTTGGCACATGATTTGATTTGATTCTAAAAGCCATGCATTTTAATGTCAGTAAATGAAGTAAATAAACAAATAAGAATTAATAAATAAATAAAAGTCTATTGTTTTCATGATAAACCGCCATTTTTTCTTTAAAATGCTATGGACACCGGCCATGGAGATGAGTTTAGGGTTGGGGTTGCATTTAAATTTTAAAAAAAGATTAGCATTACTTAATAAATCTTTGTTTCATAACACCTTGTCTTTTTCCAGGTATAAAAAAAATAAGTTATATTTCTGTTACTTATATTTGCAGTGTAAAGTAGACTAAAATTTTACTCAAACCATATTTGACCAAAATATTTTAATTTTTCTTTATCTCTCTTTCTTCCTTTTTTCTTTATTTCTTCCTTCCTTTCTTTTGGCAAACCTTACTTTAAGTAAAGTACTTGTTTATTTCTATTAGACCCCAGTTTGTTTTGTTTTGCATTGTGACTAGAAAAAGTATGTATAAAAACAACAACAACAATAATGAAAAAAAAAAAAACAAAAAAAAAACGATAAAAGTAAAAACAAACAATAATTCGAGTGTGACTCTTTTTCTGTTTTCTGATTGGGTGAAGAGTAATTTTCGAATTTCAAGCGCGTTTATAATGTCGGTATATCTTGGCCAAAAGAAACGCACTCCATAAAACTGACAATGCTCAAATGTAGAGACCATAGAATGGGTGCTTATCCTTCTCAACCTTAAAGGTACCTAGATCAACAAAAGCTTAATTGACCTATTTTTAATCTACGGATGGACAGTGTTGTAGTGATTGTGAGTGACGTCATAAAATTATAAATGAAAAGTGTGTGAATTGGTAAAGATTGTTGCAATATGTTTTCTAAGTGCGGCTTTAGTTGAGAAGAGGTAAACAGGTTCGCATCGAATGAAGAAAGATACATTTGCGCTTGCACATTAGCAAAGCCTTTCATTCAGGATTCTTTTTTTTTTTTTTAAATTTTTGTCTCCTCAGAGCTTTCTTGCTCATTCAGTTTGTTCATCTATCTATCTATCTCAGTCTGTCCATATGTCCTTTAGTATGTTCATATCTCCCTGAGTGTATTCATCTCTCTGTCTCTTTCGCACGCACTCACTCGCATGCTCACTCTATCTATTAAGTAATCTATCTGGCTTGTCGTTTCAATCTGTTTATATCACTCTTCATATTTTCATCTCTCTCTCTCTCTCTCTCCCTCTCTCTCTCTCTATATATATATATATATAGCCTGTGTATATCTCCCTTAGTATCTATCTATCTATCTATCTATCTATCTATCTGTGGCTGGATGTGATTTTTATAGAAAAATCAACAAATTCCGTTATTTCCTTTTTGTATCAATGTAAATTCACATTACCCTATTCAAGTAGAAATATCTACAGATAACTGTCAGCAGATGATTGTTGTTTAGCTATAGAGACGCCTGAAAAGTCTTGCAAGATGCAATTCACAGGAAACGCAAACCTATAAGTCGATGATATTTGTCGGAGGGCTCAATAGTTGTGAATAGAGCTATGAGAAAATTGGTAGGGAGTTGGGTGCATAGAGGATGAGAGATTCAATCACAAGTTGAAACAGTCACGTGATTGTTGGAAAATTAATGAATGAATTGAAGAAGAAAGAGAAGTAGCGGGGAGACTTCTCAAGATGATTGGCTTTCAATCAATCTATTTTGGACATTCACATTTAAAATATCGGGATTCAGGATTTTATTTTAACTCTTTTTTATGGCCAGTTTTCTTTCTTCTGAATTTTTGAGATGAGAAATTATTATTATTATTATTATGATAGATAGATAGATTGATGTGCTGGGATTATTATTCTCATTTTGGTTGTTATTATAGTCAACCAATAATACAAAGGATGAAGACTGGTTCGAGTACCTTAGTATATAGTTTCTTTTGTGAAGGGATTTTAACTCTCGTCGAGCAAATGATTTCTCTGACACTCGCTTTATGCCTTGCGTGAAAACGCAAGGATCACCACCACCACCACCACCACCACCTCTACTATATACATACCCACAAATCAATATTTCATTCATCTACACATTTCTGCATCCTATTTTTACCGGTACCTCTGGTTTGAGTTTTGATTTCATTCTTGGTGATAAAAAAGAACAAACGGGGATTAGGAAAGGCTGACTTACAAAACAGGTAAGTCGGTCTTCATTACTTCAAAGATTTGGCGCATCACAATCTTTTCGTGTCTATTTCGATCCATTTGGTCTTGTGCTTGGCTAGGTTGAGCTGAATGAATATGCGCACGCACACACGAACAAAAATCGATATTTCTGAAAGAGTGGTCTCTCTCTCTCTCTCTCTCTCTCTCTCTCTCTCTCTCTCTCTCACACACACACACACACACACACACACACACACGTTTGCGTGTGCATACGCACGTGTGCATGCATATACAGAAGAGAACGTAGTGAACACGTAGCGAACAAGAGGCACCAAAAAACAAAACCAAAAATACGAACACACAAACACATTAAACTGTTCAAACTGTTTACGAAACTAACTTCGGCGATTGGCTTTGTAACGAGCGTTCAGCACTTTCTCTTCTCGTCGTTTTGAGAAGTCCGCTTCCAGGGATAGAGGAAAAAAAAAAAGAGCCGAGAAAATATCCACGGAAATGTTTGTGCTAATGACCATCCGTAGGATAAGAAAGCTTCCCGTTGTATAAAGTCCCCTCCTAAACCCCACGCAGACTCTGGGGCTTTGTATGTGTTTCTCACGCACACACACACACACACTCTAGTGAGCTAGACGGCCTCTGATTGCGTTCATACATTCACTTGGACATTAATATAAATACAAGATTAATTGAAAAAATGTCTTTTTCTTACAAAACGGCACAAGAGAAACAAGATTAAAAAATACACTGTTGTATGAATGCTTGCTCTAGATCGTGAGGGGCCTTCATATAGCTATCCTTACTTTCTAACGTAAGAAAGGACGAGGGATGTAAACCTTTGTGTTGCACTGTACAGCCCTGATTTTGTATACCTATTTACTAAGCTTGATATAAACTGGTACAGATCCAGTAATAGTTAGATGTAAAGGGACAGTTATCTTACTAAACGAACAAATGATCTGCTGGACAAATTTTGCTAGACCAGTGTCTTTTATATATGCATGCATGTATGTATACACGTTCTTTTAATAATTCTCTCTAATATATATATATATATATATATATATAATGAACTCTCCCGTCAACCACGACGTACAAGTCCCTAACAGTTCTGTTAAAGATGTGAACCATTGAAGAGATTTGTTTATTGTAGTGAAGGTTTGCATAGAACCAACGACACTTTTTGGATGAGATGATTGCAGAAGAATTTTGCACCAATGTTCCATAGATTCTCCCGAACCATATTTCTCAAGTTTTGAATTCAGTGGGTTTTGTTTTCTTTCCCTAGACCAGTTGTCTTAACCAAACTAAAGAATCCTATCTATCCTACAATATACCCATTACCGGAGGGAGAATTTAAGGATGTATGTCTTTCTCAAGAGTAAATAGCGCGGAGTGAAAGACAGACAGATTCGTCCAGGATTTGAACTCGGCTCGTGCTAACGACAATAACCGTTACGTCGTCCGCTGGTGTGTGTGTGTGTGTGTGTGTGTGTGTGTGTGTGTGTGTGTGTGTGTGTGGCTTTAATGCTCTAGAGTTTGGTCACCCATAATACCTAATAGTATCTGTTTGTTCGTATAATTTTCCTCGAGAAATGATAAAATCCCAGGTTCTTTGGTTTATAAAGATAACATTTTATTATATAAACATATATATATATATATATATATATATATATATATATATATATATATATATATATAGAGAGAGAGAGAGAGAGAGAGAGAGAGAGAGAGATGTTTGTGTGTGTAATGCAATTATATGAATATAGTATCGCTCATAAATACGTACACCCTTACAATGTTTTTTTTTTATATAAAATATTATTTACTTCAGAACCAAAGATTCTGTAATTCTATCTTTTCTTTAGAAAATTATACAATTAAATTATTATGTATTACCAAAATCTACTGCATTGAAACAATAATCAAAAAGAAAATGACATAAATAGGGAAAGGTGCTATATATAAATAATTCCTGAGTTTCTGCGCTGTAAAATGCTGTAATAAATGATACCTAATGATATTCATATTCATTTTATACTATTTCTCTAAAAATAAAAAATGCTGGTATGTTCGGTTTAGAAAGAAATAAAACGCAAAATTTATAAGGGGTGAACTTATTATTGCGAGCTAGTGTAAAATAGATTCAATTATTTATGTATGTACAGATGTTTGGAATTTAAATTTACTCTGGTTTATAAATCATCTTTACAGGATGAAGTTTGTTTCATTTTGTATGTTGATACAAGGACTTAAATGTGTAATAGATAAGGAGGGCAATGCTGCATCATTCACTGTAATAGTGAATATCATCGAAGCATTTCATGGAATCTGTGAAGATTTACCCAGTACATTTTTGTAGATTAATTTTGAGTGATAATGTCTACATCAGTGTGTGTGTGTGTGTGTGTGCCCGCACGCATGAATGAGTGTGTCGTGGGTGTGTACTTTTTAAAAAATGGTACCGAAAACGCCTGGTACTTTTCCTCTTTGCCAGTCTGAAGGTGCGGATTGAGGCTTGGGTGCGGGTTAAACAGAAATCCATTTGCCATCTGCGCACACCACCGGCCTTTTGAAAAAAAATGTACTTTTCTTTTGGCACGTGACTAGGATAATAAATACATTTCCAGGTTCCTAGGTAAATAGAGAGATGGGTACAGCAAAAAGTTCCTTTGGAAAGAAGGTAAGTATGTCTCTGGATGGATGAATAGTATATATATATATATATATATATATATATATATATATATATATATATATATTAGCTAGATTTTTGTCCACAGTTTTTAGTTCGGTGTTGCATGCATTTAATATTGGCTAGTGCATTAAGTGCAAAGACAAGAAAGAAGATAACGTTGAAAAAGCTTAATTTGTTGAGTAAAAGTATAATTTATGCTGCGAATCTAATGTTGTACCTACGTATATATATATATATATATATATATATATATATATATATATATATACATGATATTCAACTTTACCACGAAAAAATGTTTCCTAGTACTCAAGTTTCACGAATGTCGATCAGCAAAATTAATAAAATCACTGAGGAAGTAATTATTTATCCGCTTAAATATTTCACACCACACACCCACACACACACACACACACACACACACACACACACACACACACACACACACATGTATTAGTGTGTGTGTGCATATATATATTTGGCATTATAGTTTAAAGTTTGTAGTATCTATAATGAAAATGCTCCATATTTGGGGTAATTTTCTATAAGATGTGGATATTTTCTGGGAAAGCTTTTAACTGTGATAATTCCATTCCAACAAGCAGTGATCGGAGGCTGAATTAAGTTTGAGACAGTTATTAGCGACAATTGGATCTTAAATTTTCTTTTTATAATGCGATGATGAAGAAGCGATTATTGACAACAAATGAGATCATGTTGAAAAATGAATATTTGTTGCGTGAAGTAAATGTTTTTTTAACTTTAAGTCCATGTATATATGAACAAAGATAAATAGATGGGAACAGATAGATAGATAGATAGATAGATATGAACCGACTGAGATAGATAGATAGATTGTTATATATAGACAGAGATAAACCGAATGAAATAATCTCAATCTCTTCCCTCTCCTTCTTCCCTCACTCTTTTTATCAATGATTTGGATTAAGAATGATCTTGTTACTTAAGCAATAAAAATTGTTTCATCTAATCGTAATCTAAACAAAAATAAAAGGCCCCATTTTACACAAAGCTCCAAATATCTGTTTGTGCAGTAGTGTCATATTCCGTACTCATTCAATGATTAATTACTACCCAATTAATTACTTTTCAAACGTGATAAAAGGGAAGCAAAATACCCGATTTTCGGTCGATTATTCAGAAAATCTTCACAATCATTTTCCCTGAACAATTTTCCCGTGAAGAAGCGACAATGTGTGTCGTCTGTCTTTGTCGTTGCCTTCCATAGATGATAAATGCAATCAGTCATCTGTTCTTCTTGACAGAGCCTCTTTGAATATGTGTGATTCAGATGGCTTCGTTCGTCAGTGGTAAGTGTCGTTGTTGATCTACAATAGTTCACGTAAGTTGAGTGGGGTCAGCGTTCGCGCAAGAACGCCAATTTGTTGTCACGTGCTTCCAGCTTTTTTTCTTATCGACTGCTGAATCCATCGAGCTGTTCGCTCGATTGTTTTCAGAAAGTCCCCACCACCACCTTTTTCTTCATTTATGCTTTGTTTGTTTGTTTATTTGTTGTTGTTAATGTTGTTTTATAATGTCCTTTCTTCACCCTTATCTATGGTTTTCCTACCCGAAAATCAGGCATCAGGGTTAACATACATCTTGCAAAGAATAAACCTCTTCTCAGTATTCTGAGTGAACAGTGGGTAGATTCAACAAACTGTGTTTCTGTGTGTCCATGTGTATGTGTTTGTGATGACTCGAAGCTGAAATACCTGTTGTAACATAATTACCTCATTTAAAGTCCTTATCGTGAAGTCTGCATTCAGTTGTTTTGAACTGAAATACAATAGCGAAAAAAATATTTACTTTTATTTTCTGGGCACAAAAAAAAAAAAATATGGAGAACCATAATTCGTTTTTTTCAAATGGCCTTGTACCTTTCTAGCTGAATAAAAATCATAAGTTTTCCCGGGCGCTTCCCTCCTCTTTTTTTTCCTTTCTTTCTTTTTCTCTCTCTCTCTCTCTCACGCACGCACACACACACACACACACACACACACACACACACACACACACACACACACACACACACACACACACACACAGAGGGTTGGGGTGTCCCTGTGGCGGATTGGCTAATATGCGTCATCTTAGTAAGCGAGTTCGAACTCCGGTCGAATTATCATATTCACTGTCAGACTAATGTCCCAAGGGAAAGGTATGAACCCTCTTATCTACCCACCCCACACAGCTATGGGTTAAATACTATCACTGCTGTTCTTCAACAAGGATGGCTTTTGCATTAAATAACCCACGAAAGTTGATTTGCCATTAAAAAAAGAAACCAAACCACACACACACACACACACACACACACACACACACACACACACACACACACTGAAAGTTTCCCCTCTTGGCTCGTTAATTATTATACCATATTAAGTGTGCCTTGCGCAGTATCATTCCCGCTTTGTCTATCCTCCTTACGAACTTCTATCATAATCTTAGTCAAGCTAAGTTGCTACGAGACAAAGAGAACTAGTTTCATGCCTTTTCCTATGGAATCAAAACTAATTGTTATCATTTTTAACGTTTTATATTGTACTCCAAAAATCTACGAAAACGATGAAAGTTTTGTATCAAGATGTCGGTAGAATGTGTTTAGTTCAGATGAACAGAAAATTAATATATGATCAAATGTGTTTCCTCCAAACCATTTAAAACTGAATCTCCCTCATTTTTTTTTTCAACTTACAATTCAGTTCCGGTAAAATTCGAAATAGAATTTGTAATCCGGCGAAACCAAAATTGAAATTTTGGGATGAATCAAATTTCAGAAAATGGTAGTTTAAAATTTCGACCAATCTCTTTTTTTCCTTTGTAATTCCTTCACACTGACGTTGACAACAGCTCTCATCATCATCAACATCATCATCATCAATAATAATAATAATAATAATAATAATGATAATAATAATTCGGTCCACCATAGTCGAGGGCGACCCAAAGGCTCCCCTTTTGATTGCTGCTACACCAAGGTGTTGGGTAGGGGGCTACTTTTTTCCCTGGATTGCTTCACTGACCCATGATCCGTAGCTTAAAATTCTAAGAGTTAAGCAAGGAGGCATCATGTACTATTTTTTTTTGAGTCTTTGGTATGACTCGACCTTGGATTGAACCTAAATCTCCCAGACCTTTGGTGAACACTAACCATTATGCCAACGGACCGGTATATGATTAATATTATTATTATTATCATTAATAATAATAATAATAATAATTATTATTATTATTATTATTATTTGGGTTGTTTTTTTTAATTCATAACTCCCTTTAGTCATCATTTCTACAACTGATGAGACGAATTTACGTTTTTGTTTTTTTAAATTTTTTCCCTGGGCAGCCTAGTTTTCTGTACCAGCTGGTCAAGCCCAAAACTATGAAAGCTAGAGTATTGCAGTCGTCCAATAAATAAATAAAAGAAGCAAACAAAGAAGAAAAAAGAAGTAAAACAATTCCTTTTCTTAGACATATTCTTCGAAAATATCATTCGGGAAAAAAAACAGTTGAATTTCTTTAGTATTTACTGTCTCGTCTGAATTACGTAAAGATTTGAGTCCTTCATCCAAATAAAACCAGGTTTAATGTTCATGGTATAGTCCAACTTAAAATCTCAGTAACTTTTTTAATTCCCCAATGATACCTGCATCGGAAAAATAAAGTCTAAAAAAGTTCAGTTTCGAGTTACCTCTTAAGCCGGAACGGGTTGGAATGGCTTTTACCAAATAAATTGAATCAATCATTGCAATAAGTTGTTTTCAATCATACAAATGTCAAAAATGAGAAAAAACTTAAGCCGTAATTTATTTTGATCGAACTATAAATTCGGTGGCATTTATTACCAAAAAAGTTATCTAACGGCAATTTTTATGTTGATGAATAATTTTTATTGATGGTATTAAGTACGTGTAACGTCTACTTTGTCCAAAATTGTACTTTTCGGGCTGGTTTCCTCTTCCTAGTTGATCAGATAATTTTACATTTTGGGGTATATTGATTTTTTTCTTTAACCGGCTGCTTTATAAAAGTAAAATCAATTTTTCTAAAGAGAGACCTTTCCTTTTCGCTTAAAGAAGACTCCAAATTTTTTGCTGCTTGAGGGTGGGGGAGATAATTAAAAATAAATTGATTAATTAATTAACAAAACTATTTTGTTTATCATTTCCAGTTTGAACCTTTATATCGGTTTGTTGTTTATTGAAAGCAATTTTTCAAGATTTCCGAAGATTTTAGACTCAAACGAAAAAAGCATTGGAAATAGCATAAAAATACAATAAAAACGGGAATATATTTATTGGCCCCGCCTCCTTTTCTCTTCGCTATGTTCTGATTGGTTGAATCTATTCAGTCACGGGAATTTTCGCGATGCACGTGATAGTGACTCTTTATTGCCATTGGTTAATATGCATATGTAACTTGATGCATCTGTCACCTGCTTGGATTTCAGAAGGATTTTATTTGGCAGCCGCCAGGATTATCACATGATAAAGAAAATTCCAATAAAAAAGGGTACAAGAATTTGCCTCATTCGACGGTTTTCATTCAATTTCTTAAAATCTTCGACTTGAATTTCTCAAGTGCAAAGTCGGGGTGGGTGTGTAGATTACTTTACAAAATTACTAAAGAAAAGAAAAAAACTACAATAACAAAAAACTTTTTTCCGAAATTATACGATCACTGGGTATTCTATCCATCTATCTATCTATCTATCTATCTATCTATCTATCTATCTAAAGATAGATAAGCTTGTTTGGTAGTTAAAATAGTTACATGTCTCCTAGTCTGTAGTCAGTGCATGAACAAAGTAAAAATCCAGGTTTTCGAAATGTTAAATATAATAAAAAGTATCCCAATTACCACTGCTTGGCCAAAAGTTCCCAGCAAAAGTTCCCAGCATTTTCTATTTTGAAATTTAAACAGAATAAGATCGTAAAAACTGTTTTTTTTTTTCAAAACTAAGAGAAAACTTTTCCCTATACCATACCTTATAAATACCCATCTCTCTCTCTCTCTCCCCTCTCTCTCTCTCTTTCCTACACACACACTCACATGCAACTATGTCATATTAATAAGTTATCTTTTGAATTTTTAATTTTAAAACGTTAAATTGAAAATAATATCCTCCAGTTGCTTATCAAAACTGCATTTCTGCTGCGTCGGTGATTATAGTAATCATAATGATAGTAGTAGTAGTAGTAGTAGTAGTACCAGCAGCAGCAGCAGCAGTAGCAGTAGTAGTACAACAACAATTACTACTACAACTACTACTAGTCACTGAAAGTCGGTGGGAGAATCCAGACTATCAGGACTATAGCAGTGTTGAGATCGGCTAGAATGCTGAGAATCGTACTGGAAACCCTAGGAGACTTTTTGTCACTCAAATAATAATAATGATTATTATTATCATTATTATTATTATTATTATTATTATTATTGTGACGCCACGAAATAGAAATACCTCTTCTTCTCCTCCTCCATCTCCACTTGTCTTATTCTATCCGTCTCTGATTATTCAAAACTTTTCTATCATTAATGCCATTTCATCTTTCCTGGAGAAATTATTTGAAATGTTTTTTTGTTTTTGTTTTTTTGTTTTTGTTTTTGTATTGGAAGTTTTTATTCTCCAAAATGAGTTGTCGCCATGAATTTTCACTCTGAATCCAGATCAGAATTCTCGGGTTGTTAATTGCATGTTTCACATTAGAAAGAAAACCATCATTGATTTTTTTCCTTGCCGTCAATTTTTAGGACTTTAATCTTCTTTATGGAAAATTGTTAATTTTTTTTTCTAGAGTCCTATCTATGGGTCGAATAGAACTGTTTGACATTTAAACAGTGTGTAAAGAAATGACGTATGCCAAACTGAATCGGTTGAAATAGAACTGTTTGATCATTTAACCGCGTGTAAACAAATGACTGTTTAATTGAATTCTTAGTGAGATGTAGCAATATTTGGGACCATTTAACTGTGTGCAAAAGAATGAACTTAGGCTCGTTTGAAAATATTATCAACAAAACGTGTTTAATATATATGTATAAAGAGGATTTGGCATTAAATGACCTACAATGGTTGATATGCCATAAAACCAAACCAAATCAAATCGGGACTGGCCACATTTCATGGAATTTCAATTCAATATATTGCATAAGTTATACTGGATAAGGAATATAACCATATATATATATATATATATATATATATATATATATATATATATATATATATATATATATATATAGGCCTCTACCATCAATCTCGACGTACATTTCAGGTGCTTGTGTAGAACCAACCAATCTTCATGGATAAGCGGAGAACATGAATAGTGCACCAATGTACTAAGATTCTCATGAACAACGCTTTCTGAATTAAGAGTTTTTCTTTTCCCTTGACTGGTTTCCCTTCCAAAGCTAAAGAGCCTAATTTACTCTGGTGTGTGTGTGTGTGTGTGTGAAAAAACCAAAAAACTATACAAGGTATGTAGGAGATGATTTTATTCATAGTTGAATTATTTGGCAACATTAAACGTTCCAGTTTTTATATTAAACCATTATCAGGGTAATGTTAATACGTGATGTATCTATTACCGTTAGTAGCGTTCTGTTTAAAAACTTTATCTATCTGTGTGTGTGTGTGTGTGTGTGTGTGTGTGTGTGTGTGTTAGGCATGTATAACTGAGTATATATAGTTAATAGAAATTATATTTCTCACTTTGCATATTCGAAAATGAAAGTATGATAGAAAACCGTTTTTTCATTGACAATACTCCTACCCACCTTGTATGATTGAATCACTGTGTTTGATCTCCGTGATTAATATTCTCTACTAAATTAAGTATATTGACTAAAGAGGAAATTATGTCAGAAAACATTTTTTATGCAATGTAAATACTTTTTTCATCATTAGTTATTCACTTGTTGGTGCGTTTACGCATATTTTGTATCCTAGTGGCTAGAGTGTTCACCAATGGTCCGGGAGACCTGGGTTCAATCCCAGGTCGCATCATACCAAAGACTTTAAAAATGGTACTTGATACCTCCTTGCTTAACACTCAGCAAAGGTACGTATCAAGGGTAAAGTGGAGCTATCCATGGAAAGTAGTAGCGTCCTCCCCTACACCTTGGTGTAGTAGCTATTGAAAAGGGAGCCTTCGGGTCACCCTCGACTACGGTCGCCCCAGCAGCAGCTATTATATAATACGCATAAGATAAAATCCACAGGTACAACCCTCTAGGTTGAAGTTAAAGTGTTAATCCATAGGTTGATGAACACTGTTATTTTGTCTAGTACTTTGTTAGTAATGTAATAATATAATCATATGATACGTGTATGGATATTTCTCATTGCCTGCAAGAATTTCGGTCGTAGTATCGAGATTCATTAAAGCTAGAGATAATTTTGATATTTCCCGTCTTCGTGTCATCTATTTGATGGAATGAAATCTCGAAGACAAGTTGCGGTTTTATAGATTCAGAAATCACATTAAATGTCGAAATCCCGTTCATCATAAACTTTTCTATCCTTAACATTCCGAATTCAAATCTCATTTTTTACAAAAGACCTTCTTTTAAAGGTCGTCTTATCCTTTCCGTATATATATTCTCTATACTGACAATTGTACCTAGCTAAAATAGTTGAGCTTTTCTTGATCGTCGGGAACCAATCATCATCATCATCATCATCATCATCATCATCATCATATCGCGCTGGTAGCACGGATATCCCTGACCCTCTCTCGCCACTCCTCCCTATCGTCCCCCGGAAGAAGATAGGGTCTCTTCAGCAAATAAGACAGACGTTATACTATCTGTTATAAGTCATACTATCTGTTATAAGTCATTCACTAAACCAGACTAAGTTTTAAATTTCGTAAATATCTATCAGCTATTTTGAAGATTTATACATTTCTGTTAAGGTGCATACAAAAATGAGGAGGAAAAAAAGAATAAATATCTGTATTTACAATTGGGACACACACACACACACACACACACACATGATAGAACCACTCAAAAGATATTTACCCATCACTCTGTGTGTGTGTGTAAGAGAAAGAGAGAGAGAAAGAGAGGGAGGGAGTTGTCGAGTCTTTTAGATCTATGAACCGGTTCGTTTAGTTTAGTTTGAAATGGCATATCAACCTTCGTGGGTTATTCAATGCCAAAACCTTATTTGTAGAAGAACAGCAGAAATACTATTTAACCAATAACTGAAGGGATAAAGGGGTTCATGCTTTTCTCAAGGGTAATAGTTCGAAAGTGAAAGTTATGACGCGAAAGGAATTCGAACTCGCTTACTTTGAGATCACAGTCCAACTCCATTTACGCCTCGGGGACCAAATCTACCTATACTTGTTAGGACGACAGAGAATGTTTAATAAGAAACATTTGAAATTTTAAAAAATTTGAAATTTTAAAAAATTTGAAATTTTAAAAAATTACGTCAACTTTTTTATTCGAGAAAATAAGAAATTATAAAGAAATTAAAATAAATTAAAATAGAATTTTAAAAAATGAATAAAAAGCATAAAGAACACAAAAAAGTTTGGAAAAGAGACCTCTACCATCATTTCCCGCCCCAAATTCACCACCGCAAAACCAAAACATCTGTTCGGGGGAAAATCAGTTGTATCATTGAACAACATTAAAAACAGCAATAATAATAATAATTATTATAATAATAGACTTTTAATTCATATTTATGATTAGTCGATTGACTTAATCGTTTGAAATGGCTTCTCTCTCTCTCTCTCTCTCTCTCTCTCTCTCTCTCTTTCTTTCTCTCGCTCTCTTTCTTTCTCTCGCTCTCTTTCTTTCTCTCGCTCTCTCTCTCTCTCTCTCTCACACACACACACACACACACACACACACACACACACACACACACACACACACCCCAAAACAAAAAGAAGCACAGGAATAAAATAAGAACCGGAATGAGGAAAGAAATCATAGAATGAAAAACTTGCAATAATGATCTATAGAACTATTTTTGAGAAAATTAATTATCTCCCATTCGATGCAAAAAGCAAGATAGCAAAAAACTCTTTGAAAAAAAAAAAGGTTTGTGAAGAAGACAGCATTTGAAGGGAAATAACTCTTCTATATTTAAAAAAGTTAATTCCCTTAAAATATTTTTATTCTTTTTTTTTATAAGAAAAAGTTTCGACAATCCTTTAAAAAATTATGAAATTTAAGAATTCACATTATACTCAAACTCTGTTTTTATTTAAATTTTCATACCTGAAAAAGAGAAAAATGCCTCATTGGTCTAATGGGTAGAGTGTTCACCAATGGTCTGGGAGACCGGGGTTCAATTCCAGGTCGAGTCATACCAAAGACTCAAAAAATGGTACTTAATGCCGCCTTGCTTAGCACTCAGCATTATAAGATAAGGATCAAGAGTAAAGTGGGGCAATCCAGCAAATGGAGTAGTTCCTTCCTCTACAGCTTGGTGTAGAAGCCATTGAAAAGGGTGCCTTCGGGTCCTCCTCGACTAAAAGTCGCCAAATTTACTTACTTATATATGAATAACTGAGTTTAAAGATTTGCAATGTTTAGAGATAATGCTAAACATCAACGATTGAGCATATATAGGTAATAGACAGCTTATATATTTGAATTTATTTACAAACTATATATATATATATATATATATATATATATATATATATATATATATATATAATGAACAAATATCTCTCTTGGATATCGAACATTGTCAAGGAAAAGAGTGCCAGACGTTTTAAGTCATTTTTCATATTTTCTACTCTTCCATCGATTTCGGCGTATGAGAGTCAAACAATTCGGTTAAACATATGAACTGTTTGATAACCTACGCAGGTGATTTATTTAAAGCGGTGAAGGGATGAGTAGAACCAGCCAGACTTTTTGGATAAGCTGATAACAAGAATGGTGAAGCAACATGCCACAGATTCTCTTGGACAACACTCCTGAGAGAGAGAGAGAGAGAGAGAGAGAGAGAGAGAGAGAGAGAGAGAGAGAGAGAGAGAGAGAGAGAGAGCTTTTTGTCGGAGCATATATGTACACTATAAGTTTCAAGGCGATCAATACCATCAAGTTTAGGCTTGATATTAAGCTGGTCTAGACAAGAAGACTGGTGCCCAATGCCACACCATCACAAGCTTTGAAATCATCCTTCCGTTACAATAATTACATGCACGCGTATTTATAGTGATGTGTCACTTGCTTGTGTCCGACTCTTGGGAAATATTTCTTGCTTTAATTATTTACTGCACCAGTCCTTTCGTTTTCCCTCATTTACCTTATAAGTCATTGAAATATCATGTTCTCGAAGTCGTCGAAATACGTCCCGCAGCACACTACCGCCCCACTCCGTCTCTTATCCCGACAACCCCTGAATTATGCACTGCGCCATCTGGAGTTTTACATTTTGCCCTCGCCCTTCTAACCATTTCAATCAACTCTATAACCTTAAAAGGATTTCGGGAGTGTCCTTTTTACTTGGTCATATTTAAGCACCTTGCTAACACTTACTGCGAAACGAAATTCTTATAAAATCAATGAGTCTTTTTTTTTGCCGACTTTTCCAGTTTTTGATAATTTTTTATGTAACCCAAAATATTTACAAAAAAAAACTCTGAGCTTATTAATTGTTCTTGTTGAATTATTTTGGATTGTTTGATTAGCAAATAAAATTTTTCACATAAAAGAAATGATCACTGGCAATTAGTCTCCCATAAATAAATTCCAGTTTTTCATTGAGGAGATTTAAAATTTTTTAAAACACATCATATATATATATATATATATATATATATATATATATATATATATATATATATATATATAGTAATCCTTAAAGCCATTCGCTGCCGATGGAAAAAAATTGACTTTTCCTGTTAAAATTCTTTGAATGATTATTTTATGATTTGAATACGGATCAAATATCGATTACCGACAAAGATTTTTTTCAGAATCACTTCGAGCCTTTAAATTGCAAAACATTCTTGCCTCGCGAGAAACTTATGTCGATTTAAGTGCTCCACATTTAAGATCTTGTGCCTGATTTGTCTGAGAGTGTAAAAATGTATTGGGTTTGACTTCTTCACTTAATGACATATCAACCTTCGCGATTTATTGAATGATAAAAGTTATCCTTTTTGAACATAAGTTGGACAGTTTAACCCATTGCGGGGGTTGGGCAAAGGATATCAAGTCCGAAAGTGAATATAAATGCGCAACTGAATTTCGAACGTACAAAGATGTCACAGACCAGCACGTTAGCCACTCTGGACCCCCCCCCACCGCCCACTGTGTTAGTATTATGTTGAGAAATGTGCGTATCATGTTCAATAAAGGCTAATTCATAGGATTTTACTGGGTAGTCGGCACAAAAATACCTCTTATGATTTCGCAAGTTGGTGATGCATACATACGTGTGTGTGTGTGTGTGTGAGAGAGAGAGAGAGAGAGAGAGAGAAAGAGAAAGAGAGAGAGAGAACACATTCTTTAAACCAGGAATAATTTGTGTTGTTCTTAGTTTTCTGGGCAGCAAATATCGAGTTGGGATTTTTTAATGCACAAATGCTCTGAATTTTGAATTTTGTTATTTAAAACTTTTTGCGTTACGAAAAATTAACGTTGGGCCAATTTCAGCTACGAGTGAAAAAGTCAATTTTTGATTACTCATGCATACAAGATGTTCCGAAAAAGTTGATATTATTTGAGATGTATTGAGTGTTTCAGAATAAATTGATATAATCTCATTATCTAATAACTTGATTAATTCGCGTTGAAATGATTTCAAATTTTAACAGCATGTGTAGAAATTACTCAAAATTCTATGTTAGATGTTTAAACGCTTTTTCTTTGCTAGTGAATGGTATTTCCATACTTGCAAAGAAAAAAAAAACACACACGAAACATTAAGCATAAAATTTTGAGTTGTTTCTAACGGCCAATGAAAATTTTAGATCATTTAAATGAAAACTGAAATTATTAAATTACGAAAATAATATGAGTTTTTCTGAAACTCCCTGTATAATTTACCTTCTGCAAACGCATAAAGCTTAATATTGGTAAGTTATAGTGTTATTTTATTAAATGAATACTGTGATAATATCAATAATGATAATAAAAGAAAACTATATAATCGTTTAATGCTAAAATGGTGTTAAAATGAAAAAAATTCTGTCTGGTGCAATCAAGTGTAAAATAGTTTGTTTTATTTTTTAATTTGATTTTTCACATATAAAACCCTAACTTTATCTGCATATCTTTCTCTGATTCCATCTTTACCGTTTTACTTTTAATTTTTTCTTCTTTTCTTTCTCGTTTGCTTTTTCATCTTTACTTCTCTCTCTGTCACTGTCTGTCTGTCTGTCTTTCTCTCTCCGTCTCTGTCTCACTTTATGTTTTTATTTTTTTACTTGTGAAAAGAAAAAGAAAAAAATCCCATCTTTGTCCACCCGTATTTTCTACCCGCTTTTTCCTTCGCTTTCTCACCCCCCCCCAAATCTGCTTTCGCGTACAGGTTCTCGTTTCCTACATCTTCCCTTCCAAAAAAGGAGAAAAAAAACCCCCAAAAAGCATTCGAGGTTAGTAGGCCTGAGACCCGGAGTGAAGTAAATAGGCGCATCTCTCCCGTTAAGCATATCCCATTTCCTGTCGGACGGACAATCGGTCCTATCCCCCCCTTCTGCCTGAAACCTACCCCAAACTCCCTCAATCAGGTCATCTACTAGATCCCCACACACTTGTCTGTCTCTCTCTCTCCTACTTCCTGCAGCAAGCCTCATTTCCTTTCTCTCTAAAGTGACCTTTTTCTTTGTCTTTCTTTTCTCTTCAATGGACTGATTCTAAGTTTTTAGGTTCACTAATAGGTCGACATTTCTTTCTTTCTTTGTTGCTAGGCCTTACTCCCAAAAAAGGGGCCACTTTTAATCGAGCAACCCTCAATTTGGGAGAAAACTGATTGTGCTAAATGGCGGACAGTGTGCGTGTGTGTGTGTGTGTGTGTGTAGATATAAAGTCGGAAAGAGAAAGGAAAATAAGAAAATACAAAGGAAAAGACAGAAAAAAATTACATTTTTGTCTTGAATTTTAATCTATCATTCTTTTTTATTTATCTATTTTTCTCAGTATCTATCTATAGAAATGGAGAAAAGATTTTGTGTGTGTGTGAGTGTGTGTGTGTGTGTGTGTGTGTGTGTGTGTGTGAGAGAGAGAGAGAGAGAGAGAGAGAGAGAGAGAGAGAGAGAGAGAGATAGAATTTCTGAGATTTCAAATAGAGGCAGTGTACCTGCACTTTTCTCCAAAATTTCACCTTTGTATACATTTAACGCAAAAACTGAACTATAATTGAAAGTAAATACACACAGAAAATTTAAAATGGAACTAAAAAGAGGCCCATCTGGTCAGTTTTTACGATTTGTATGTGAGAATAAGAATTATAGAATAAGAAAGGGAGGTTACCGATAATTTTAGTTTAGAGGAAGTTAGAATCCGTTTGTCAGGATCATTTTTTGTTACTGGTTACAAAAAAGATGTGTAAGAAGAAACAAGCATAAATGAACCTGGGCTTGGTAAATGCGATTTGTGTTTTGACAGAACTATTTTCCGATTACAATTCAATGTTTTCTAAAGATGCATTAAAACGTCGAAGTGGTGTAATGGTTATCGTCACAGGATATGGACACGGCAACACGAGTTCAAATCCTGGACTTGACTGATTGCATTTCACATAGCACTTATACCCTTTGGGAAAGGTATGAATCCAAATATTCTCCCTCCAGGTATGGGTAAATAGTAGGGAAGACTAGGTTCTTCAGCCTTGGTGAGGCAACTAGTCTAGGAGAAGGAAAACTCTGAATTGAAACCTGTTAAACTCCGCTTAAAAATTGACCTTGTGTCATATCCTGCCCGAGCGGAGGAGTTGGGTAAATATGATTAAAACGTCGAACTAGTTTAGTATGTCAAACAAAACTCAACAGCGTTTCTTGGGCCGTGAAGAATTAATAAGGATTTTGTTTTCTTAAGTTAGTTGCACCGCAGGATCTTTCTCACGATTATGTTTATTTTCAGAGAGAAAAAAAAAATGGGTCTCTGAATGAACTGGAAGCCTCACTTGGTTTCAAAAGAAGGAATTTTGAAGAATTATGAATCTCTGATATCACTAAATTTTTAGATTATGATAATTTAGGAAACAAAAAAATTATTTTGCAAATTGTCTGGTCAATTACGGTTTCAGAATCAGAATTTTCACAAGACAGGACCTCGAAGCGACATTCTGATTTAACTGTAAGGAAATTAAAGATATACATTCTTATGATGATTATTTCCCCAAGAAGTGACGAGTTTTCGAATAGATCACTTTGAAAATGTTGTTATTTTATTGAAAAAGATGAAAAGAATCCCTTGCGAGATGAGAAGAGTTAGAATGATATATTATTGATAAATTCATATCATTTCATTCCATATACAATGTATTTAAAGATATTTGTATTTATATGATAGAATCGTTCTCTCCCTCTCTCTCTCTCTCTCTCTCTCTCTCTCTCTCAACATATATATATATATATATATATATATATATATATATATATATGCATTGTTCGAAACTCATTTAAATCAGAGGTCACCATAAGTGCGTCTGTGCATTAAATTTTACTGATTATTTGATTCTTTAAATTGCGACTTCAGTACAACTTTATAAATTTATTTCTTGGGTTATAGAAATCAGTTATGTAAACATTTTCGGATTTCCCCTTGATTTATGAATTACCTCCCTTGAGTAAACCCTGGTGTTTGTATTATTTTCTCAACTTAGCTTATTACATCATAAAATCCTGATTTTTAGCTATCCTCAAACATCAATCATCAAAACTTTTGTAACGTGGATTATAGATTAAAATATGATTTTCTTAAATTATCAAGTGGATTATTTCGAACATTTCTTCATTTTTGATACATTTTCAACCGTTATATTTTTTGTTCTTCATGTAATATTTCAAGTTATGAGAAAAACATTTCCATTACTCCGTAAAACACTATTAAGGGTCTTCATCATGTTTTTAACAAAGTGTTCCAGTCAATATGTTCACCTCTGAACTTGACTCTATATAAAGAGATCAACAAGTATAGTAATCAGAAATGAAAACTGTAGCATCCCTAAAATGCGTGCAATACTGCAAGAATATCTCTTGAATCTTTCGAGACTTTTAATTGGTAAATTTGAAAATTTTATAACCTTTTCATGCGTTTCATCAGCACTATCAATAATATGAGTCGCATATTAAATTCATTCTATTTTGTATTTACAGATAAACATCTAATTCTGCATCCTGACATCATTAGCAACGTTTTTTTCTTTTACGGAAGGTAAGTTGTCGATTTGATTCTATTTTTTTTTTTATTCTTAAAAAATTAGAATGTAAAAAAAAAGAAAAAATTTAATTGATCTCTCACGAACACAATACATTACTTTTTAATAGATAAATAGATAAATAGATAGATAGATAGATAGATAGATAGATAGATAGATAGATAGATGTAAGGAAAATAAATATAAATCAATAATAAAATTTCTGCGAACAAATCAAAACAAGGGAAATAATTCAGAATAGACTAAAATATGAGTTACTTTTTCATAATTTAAAAATTTCCCCTTGAAAAATACAAGATAATGTAACTAGAAATTAAATTATTTAACATTTGACGATTTGTGTTTATTTGATTCTGTTTTTATGTATCTATTTATCTATATATCATAACTTATATTTCTTGGTATATTCTGCAAATATATATCCAATATCTGATATTGTAATTTTTATTGGTTTAGGCAATTTTTTTATTTGAATACATAATGAAAGTATTTGAAAGGTTTTTCCGACAAAATATGTGTCCAGAGCTCAAAAAATGGAAATTGAAAAAAGATTTTATTTTCAGATTTCAAACTGCAAATCTTCTTTTCATCTTTGAACCATTGCAAGAAAATGAATTTATGGCAGGATTTTAAAAACATTTATAATATCTAAGTTACGGCAAATAACAAAACTTGTGGCGGAGGGAAGTATTTCTATATATATTCAAGTTATTTAGTTTAAATCTTCACAGTCTCGTATTAAGCAGTAAATTGAATTAGATATCTCATCACATTCTTAAATGTCACGGAGTGCAGAGTGATAACATGGTTACAAAAAGAAAACTTAAAGAAACTTAATTTCTAATAAAAGCAGTAAAAATAATACCACAAAGGCTAATCATATAAAAAAAAAATGAAATATATGGGAAAATAGTGTTATATACACGAACAAAAACTGTCCTTGAAACGCTTAAAATTCTTTGGTACCTATAAACGGATCATCCAATTCAAGCCAGAAGATCTGAGCTAATTTTGATAACAACAGCTACATCTGATCACCTTATCAAACTCCTCCCAAAAATTGATTGAATCGAACAAATAAAAAACGTTTTGATCAAATGGGAATCAGCTTAAAAGAAGATCAGACTGTTATTTTTTTCTATCTTCATGATTGCTGATGTAAATTATAAAGATAAGTGTTTTATATTCATTTGAAAGATAAATGACAAACAAATATATATATATATATATATATATATATATATATATATATATATATATATATATATATATATATATCAGATAAAATTAGTAATAAGGTTACTTATTGTTTTTGCCGTTAAAAATTTTAACATAAATAAATGATGCATTTTGAGTTTTTATCAACTGACAAAGGAATGAAATCTGATCACTTCATTTCCTGCTTCATTTAGATTAATTCAAAAGATGTTTTCTGAGTTTCTGCTTTTTTTCTGCTTTTGTAACGTCTTTTGTTTAATTTTTTTTTTTTTGCCATAAAGATTAATTGGATACATGATGAAATTGCATATCCAACACTCATTTTTTTTTTCAAATGTGTTTGTGAAAATTTTGATGGTAACTTACCAAAAGATTAAACATCTGTTTTTTTTCAAGTTGAATCGACTTTAAGGGCATGGTTTAATGAAATTTTATTTTCAGCTTTTTAGTTCCCCAGTGAAAAATAAAAAAAAAAATAAAAAATGAATTAACATTTTTTGAATACAAATCTAAATATTTCGATTTTTAACAATCCTGGAAATTCATCATCTGTTGTATTAAATGTATTAAATGCTAAAATTATTAGGAAAAAAAAAAAAAACAAAACAAAAAAAAAGAAAACTGTTGAATATTTTAGAAAATTTGTCAATCTCCTCTGTTTTGATATTCAAAATTTCAAATAAAAATTATTTGAACAAATTTATAATTTCTTTTACCACATTCTTAAAGATAAAAAAATATAGAGATTATTTTATATTGGGATGTTCACAATGATAAACTTTTCTTTTTATGAAACTAAGGTTCGAGTGAATTTATTGATTTTAACTGTTGTATAACCAGAATCAATTACACAAAATTATATCTCGAATTAAATATTGTGACTTAAGGGGAGTAATTCATATTATTATCAGCAGGGATTATTTCCCTTGGTACTTTTTTATTTTATACAGACATTAAACTAAGAATGATTGCACTAGAAACTACATAAGTTTATTTATTTTAAAGTTTCACAATGATTTCTGATGGAAAATGAATCAAACATAAGATTCAAGTATTAAAAAGTCTCTTTTTCTTTCTTCCTTTAATGAAAAGAGAAATTATGTTGTAAAACACTAACAAATTTAATGTCAATTCGCTGGACGATCGAACCTAAAAACGGCTGCTCAGATAGAATGATATATTAAGTGAATAAAGTTTGGCCACAACATAGTTTAAATTGTACATTCCTTTAATTTTTCCATCCCCACCCCTTAAAAAGGAAGAAGAAGAATATACATTAATCGTCTGAAGGTAAAATCAGAAAATCCAGTAAAATCATTGCGTCTCCTTAGAGAGTCATGAAAGTTCTTTATGGAAACATCTACACAAATTTTTTTTATTATCATCTGTTTATCCATATCTATTTGTATAGAGTGTATATGTGGGGAGTAGGTCATGTAACGAGGCTGATAATGCATTGTCATACGTTTCCTATTTCTGTGTTAAACTTCATGTAGTCTAAAAATTTTTTCTTAGTCTCATGACGTCAGAATGAAGTCTCTGACGTCAATACAAAATTTACGTAACGAGCACAACGTTCTTGATTTCGGTAGTGCCATTGGGAAATGAAAGATTTAACTGGGTGTGGTCGAGTGGGGTGGTTTTCTTGAATATTTAATTGTCAGAACCAATTGCTCCATAGCGGAATTGTATATATATTCTCTTCACTGCAATTTTATAAAAAGTATTATGAATGAAAAAAATTATCAGAAATTGATATCTTTCTGCTTTTTTTTTTTTTTTTTTTTTTTTTTAATAACTTTTTAACGAGTGAACGAAATTACATAGGTCTATGAACATAGATATTGGATGCAGTGTTATCTGTCATGCATTCTCTCTCTCTCTCTCTCTCTCTCTCTCTCTCTCTCTCTCTCTCTCTCTCTCACACACACACACACACACACACACACACACACACACACACACACATATGAGCGAAAGAAAAGGCATATACGGATTATAAATTTGTTAATATTGACTTGTTCCGGTCTTTTGTGTATAAGAGCGATGTTATAATTTGGGTCGTTGTTGCGACTGTTTCAAATTTATTTAATATTTTATTTTATCTGACGGTGCGTGTGTGTGTTTATGTGTATGCAATTATATATGCATATATGTCTATGAAGTAATCTTTTGTATGGTCATATATATATATATATATATATATATATATATATATATATATATATATATATATATATATATATATATAAACATGGTCGAGTGTCAAACTAAACTAACTTCAAATTTGAAAGTCTAACCATCAACTTTTCTCTCGTCTGAGAAATCATTTTGATATTTTGTAAATCAATTTATTGAATGTAAAAAATGTGTTCAGTTTTTAAGGTGAGTAAATTTCGCTCAATTTTGAGAATCTGACATTAAACTTGGTTAAATTTCCAAATTAACATAAAGTTGCAAAATAATAATAAAGTGAGAAGAAAAACAGAAATGGGCAAAGAGCGAATCAGTTTTTTGTTTGGTTTCTTTATTTAATGGCATATCAACCTTCATAGGTTATTTAATACCTAAGTCATCCTTGTGGAAGGATACAATCTAACCTATAGCTGGAGTGGGGATAGAGGGTTCTATACCCTTCCCAAGAGTATTAGTTAGGAAGTGAATTTAATAGCACGACCTGAGCTTGAAGTCACTTTGAAGCCGCAGTCCAGCACTTGAATCATTACGTCATGGCGATTCCCTCGAAACTGGTTTTTAATGGCATTTTTTTTCTTCGTCTTCTTGTGTCTGTGTTCAAAAACCCTTTAAGAATTATCTATATTGTGATGATATATATTAATATACATGACACAGAAAATACTACATTGTAGCAACATTTTCGTTTGCACAATAGCTTTACAATGCTCTAATATATATATATATATATATATATATATATATATATATATATATATATATATATATATATATGTATGTGTGTGTGTGTGTGTGTGTGTGTGTGTGTGTGTGTGTGTGTGTGTGTACGATAAAGGAATTTCCAATTTAATTTGCAAAAATACTAATACTAATAGAATTAATAATAATAATGGGTGTTTTCATTGTCATTGTTATCATGATAATTTCTCAAGAAAAATTACTATTAGAAGCTTAGGATAGACTACTTCCCTTTATTTGCAATAACTTATATAAGACTTAAAAATTGGATGCGACTCTATATCGAGCTGAAAGTGGTCTTTAAGTCAGTATATATATAAAGAAAAATATAAAAGATTTTTTTCCTATTTCCTATCAGTAACAGTGATTATCAATCGATCTTGACCATCAACCAGATGTTGGAAATTTAATTTACAAAGAGTCAATTTGTATTTTCTGAGGTGGGTTTATTGCTTGGAATATTGGTGCATCACACTCTTCCTATTACCATGTTATTTGGCCTTGTTCCAAAATGAACTGAGGAAATACTTCACCTAAACAAAAGAAAAAAGAAGTATTTTTGACAAAAACATGACTTTGTTAATAATTATTCGAATGAAAGGCTTTGAATGAGACACGTAATGATCATCATTCTCTTAACTCGGGCGCTGGGAATGGCGTCATCTGTGATGTAAATTGACTTGGATCATTGGAGATTTTCGGGTCTTTCAACATTATACTCCTCCTCCTCCTCCTCCTCCTCCTCCTTACCAAGTCAATCCTATTTGGGAGAATCAGGCCGTGAAACGCCTCCCGTGGTTCAATACTAACAAATATTCTGACTTTGATGATAGACTCTACTGTAAACTATGTTTCCTCGCATTAGATTGGATGACTTTACTAAATATTACACAAATTGGAGGCTTTGAATAAGACCGTGAAGATCATATCCACTACTGAGTGATTGTCTATAAATCTGGCTGGTAAATCATCTCTTTACAAGGGTCACTAGATAGATAGATAGATAGCTGGATAGATAGATAGATTGTAAGATGAGTGGCTCTGCATGTGTCACTTGGTTGGTGGGTGCGTCCAGTAGAGTTTTACTATTGTCCTGTGATTTCGAACCTCGTTCGATTCTCACATTACAGGTGTTGTACTGAACATTCTATTAGTTAATTAGCTATATCTACACAGTAAATCCAATACATAAACTAAATGTCGGTGTCTGTGGAAAAAAAAGGCTTTATTCAAGTTGGATGTTGTCTGTCCTAAATCCCATCAAGCATAGAGAAAGATTTCTTTTTTTCTTTGTCGAATTTTTTCAGCTATCCATAATGATGACAGCAGTTTCTGCTTTCTTGTCCTATATTTGAGTCGCACCCTAAAAAAACCCGCTCCCCTTATTCAACTACCTACATACTTACCTGTACGCTGTATGAAAAGCAATCTTCAACCAGCTAAACATGTTTGCGAGCTGATTGGCTCGAGCTGGTGGTGTTGGCCCGGATTTGGGCGATATCTTACGCCCTTTTGCAGATTTCGGTCAGTGCGTTGTCAGGCTGCAGACGACGACGACGACGACGTTGAAAGACGTTGAAGCGTCACAAATGAGCGTCTCAAATATGCCGTGAATCATCGACTAAGTTATTTTAGTTACTATCTACTTGGTTGTCGACTTGCGGAGGATAATTATTATTTTTCAGTTTAGCTTCTCGAAGAAAAATGTCTTGACTGGATCAAATGGACAGATAGCTTGATAGACATGGAAATGGATAGACAGATAGACAGATAGACAGATCTGAAATAAGATAATGATAAGTGATCAATATATAAGTTTGGACGAGTGAAGAATCGTAAGTAAACAACAAGGCTACTATTAATGAGCGCTTAAGATTGTGCTTATTGTTTAACTTTTGGAGGAGAGAGAGAGAGAGAGAGAGAGAGAGAGAGAGAGAGAGAGAGGGAGAATTTGTTTCTTTTTAGATGTCATGTTAACTTTTGTGAGTAAAAAACTTGTTCTCTGAAAATTTCAAAGTCTTATTCAATCTTAGTGTCGAACCCAGTGGTTGTAGAAGCGTATAAAACATATAGTATTAATAAATAAATAAATAAATAAATAAAATTGTGAACAAATAAAAATAAAACAAAACAAATAAAACTGGAACACCCGTTCGCGACTTTAGTAGTCGAGCCAAAATATTTCTTACATTCCATCTATCGTCCAACGTCTTAAAAGTCTAATAAAAATAAATCCGAGTTAAAAATGTCCTCCACCTCAAATCACTCGCTCATATTCTGTGCGTGTGTGTGTGTGTGTGTTGCACGCACGCGCGCACCGGCTTGTAGACCAAGCTTTTCCCTCAGCCACCTGCACACTGTCTCTGTGTTGTTAAAGCTCTGGTTATTTTTAATCGTGCTTATCTTGTGTGCCGAGGACAGGTAGCATGAGGTCAGGCATTGTTCAGTATTAGAGCCGAAGCAGTAAATATTCAGTCGTAGAGCCAAACATTTTAAGTCTGAACAGGGTGACAAAATTAGGGAATGTTTGTTGAGAGAGAGAGAGAGAGAGAGAGAAAGAGAGAGATGGGGGTACTTCTACCACGACTGTCTATTCTTGGAGTGTCAAAGCCTGTCTCCCAACGTTTAAAACGTCTTTATTTAGATAAAAACCTTTGGGTTTTTAAACACCCTGTTCATTCTCTATTTTCAACTAGTCGTAAAATAAGTCCCGAGTATCACAGTAAAATAGCGAAATATCGTTCATTAAAAATTGTGTTATTTTAGCGTTGGGAAATATTTTAAATGATGATATTCTTTTTGTTTTGTTTGTTTCTATTTCCAAACTGATATCTGTTTAAATTATGACCTTTAAGCTGGTATTGTAGATTTTTAAGTAAATTAACGGGGTAAATCATTCATCTATTTTTTTTATTATTTTACTGATTTCATTTTTCGGGGTGTTTTTGTTATTATCCTTAAATATTGATTTCATTAAGTTGCAATCATTTTACATTCACCCAATTTTGATCCAATTGTCAAAATTAATGTTATAAGTGCATTTATGGTGAAGAAATCCTTAAGTTTACAGAAATAATCTCGTCCTTTCCATTATATTTGCATTTCAGTCATACATCAGTTTTTTTCCTAGAGATTTGATCTTCAAAATTCGATCTATATACGATTATATACGGTAATTCGATTTGATTGCAATTAAATATGTCCTTGTGTGTGTGTGTGTGTGTGTGTGTGTGTGAGAGAGAGAGAGAGAGAGATATGGGGGGGATATTTTAATTGCAGCATAGTTAAAATATTGAACTGCTTTCAGAATTTATTTAAAAAGTTCTGAAAATACCATCAGGTGAGTGAGGCTTGTGAACGCAATTAAATCCAATTGTTTTATTATTGTATCCACTTTTCCGTGTTCTTTTCACTGGCTGCCACGTGTTATAGGTAGTTTTTCAAAACTTTAATAACAGAATTTCACAGTTTGGTTTTAAGAGTCGTGTTTTTTGTTAAGATTTCACATCATCATACCACTCAGTCATTTTAACGCAACAACCCCTAGAATTAAAAATCAGAACCAATACTTTATTATTTACCAATATTATCTTGTTTGGCACAAGGTCACTGTTTAGGAGACTAATTGAGGATAGAACTTACTAGCAAATCGTCGAGATGAACTTGCAAGTCATCAGAGTAGGAGTTACTTCTGAGCCCTAGGCTAAACTCAACATTGAACCCTTCTGATAACTACGTCATAGCCGACCAGTTGAAGACCACTGTGGGTCAATACTTATTGTGCGTGGGGGGGGAAGCTTCTCCGGTCCCTGAACTTATTGTACTGGGGGCCCTTATGATTTTGAATATATCATATAATGAAAAACCTGGTGTACACTTGGAACAATATTATAATCTGGCATCCTGTGCGACATGTTTTGTTTCAGTGGGGCCCCACCCAGATTGCTGTGGGCCCCACCCAGATTGCTGTGGGCCAAAGCCAATGTGTATATATATATATATATATATATATATATATATATATATATATATATATATATATATATATAATATGTCTATTAAAATTTTTTTATTGTAATTTTTCATTGTTAAATCCAGCCGAGTAAGTCATTGCTCTATGGTAACCAGTGGAAACCTTGATGCTGATTCTGCCTTTCATGTCTAATAATGATGATAAAATTGATAAGAGGATATAAAAAAAGATTGACTTTTGTACGGTGGTAATTTGACTTTGTTGAGACATGACAAATAAAAACAATAAATAATCATCTTGAAAGTATTACGTTTATTTCTTGTATGTATGTGTCGGCCCATTCTCTTTTGTGAGACTGGATGAACGGTATTGCTTAAATGTCGAAATAAATGAAATCTCTAAATGAAACAACCATTTCGCAGAGGACCAGATTAAGGTTGAACTTCATAGTTTATGATTTTTGAATATTGTTAGGATAAAAGAATTCTTTAAACTTCCGATGAAATCTAAGCCTGGGAACGGTAATTTAGGTTATGGAGAGAACTTTTGGGAAGCAGATACTAAAGGAGAGGTGATATGTTTGTAACCTCTTTCTTCCAGAATATTAAGTACACTGGTTTAATCTCAAAGTCGTAGAAAGAAAAGATACAACAAGATTAGATGAAAACTTTGTTTAAATTATCAAAAAAATTAAATTGATTGAATAAAAAAGAAACCTTTATTGCGATAATAAACTAAATCTTTTGCGCATGCGTCAATTTTTTTCAGTGTCGGTCAAGACATGGCTTAGCCTTGGTTTACCAAGGGAAACCACGAAATTAAACATCCTAGTAATAAAAACTCGTTATTACCTGCTAATGATTGCAATTTGTTGTGAATGTTTGTGAGTTCGTTTGTTAGGTGAAAACAAATACATTAAAAAATTTTAATAGACATATTATACACACACACACACACACACACACACACACACACACACACACACACACACACATATATATATATATATATATACATATATATATATATATATATATATATCGATGTATAAGAAAACATTTTCCAGTACCCTTGGGAAACGTATGACTACCTATTTTCCCTCCAGCCATTGGTAAATCGTGGGGCAGCCTGGATTCTAAAAACTTTGTATGCCAAACGGTCTAGGAGAAGGAAAATTAAAATTCACACTCGACCTGGAGAGGGATGGGCTTTGCCTGACTGTTCCTGTTCAAGATACACTTCAGGAGTTACACCCCCACAACGAAACCAGGTTACGGAACCAGTGATTATCGTTTGGTTTCTTTATCCAATGCCATATTAACCTTCGTGGGTTATTCAAAGCCGCAGAATAAGGATTTCATACTAAGGAGTATTGAAAGTGAACGTAATAGCCCGACAGAGTACGAACTCGCTTACTACGTTGTGGCAGTCGAGCACGTTAGCCACTACGCCACGGAGATTATCTGCGCTAGTAATTATCAACATCTTTTTTTTTCCTGGAAAATACAAGATAAATAAAAAAATTTGAATTAAAAGGAATCTTTTTTTAAGTTAAAATTTTTTCACACCATATAGAATGCGAAACTTTCGCTTTTATAAAGAAATGTTGCCTTGGGTTTTAAAAGAAAGTGAAAATCTATTAGCAATATGAAAATCTATTAGCATTCTATTCTATTCTATTCTATTATTATTATTATTATTATTCGTTAAAATTAATTACATACATCTTTAATGGCACTTGTCAGGTCATTCATATCTTTAAGAGTTGGTCCAGTGGGTAGAGTGTTCGCCATTGGTCCGGGAGACCGGGGTTCAATCCCAGGTCGCATCATATCAAAGACTTGAAAAATGGTACTTGATACCTCCTTGCTTTACACTCAGCAGTATAAGGTACGTATCAAGGGTAAAGTGGAGCAATCCAGGGAAAGGAGTAGCGCCCCCCGCACCTTGGTGTAGAAGCTATTGAAAAGGGAGCCTTCTGGTCGCCCTCCACTAAGGTCGCCAACTAAATCAAATTGAGAGAATTTGTAGTTTCAAGTTAGACTCATAGTATCATGCTACGCAAACTTGCTATATCATGTAGCAATATTTTTACCAATTTGGCTCCGGACAAAGACTTTCATCTCAATTCTTCTACGTCATTTTGTGGACATGCTCGTTTATAAAATTTTTTAAATTCGATATTTTCTTGAAGCATATCTCATTTTTATTTATATATATATATTATCTTCAAATTTGTTGATTTTTTTTATCACAATGTTATTTGAACGATTTATTCATCGACGTTCAAATGAAATTAACCGAAATTTATCATTGCGATAAAAAGAAATAAAAAAAAATGAAGATAGGATAGTATTTAAAGAATATCTTTTCACTAAAGAAAATATTCTAATTAAATTAATGTCCTTCTTTATTGGTTGGCTAAGATTTTGTTGGTCTGACCTCTTGAAGTGATTTTGGTATCTTTGAAAGAGATACAAATCAACCTGACAAAAAGATCTATATATGTTGAGCCGGCCATATTTAAACAATTATTGACAAAGAAGTGAGTCGCCGAGGCGGAGGAGGAGGAGGAGGAGGACTTCACTAATTAAACATTCATAATTGCACTTCCATCCCACCGCCACAAAATAAATGACCTGCTTTTTAAATAGAAAATACCGTCAAAATCTTTTCAAATTTTGCAGTAGAAATGGAAATACATTAATAATGGATGACAAGAGTCAATTTTTTTTCGCACGTCTACGCTTCATGTTTTATCTATCTATCTATCTATCTATCTTAGAAAGTAGATTATTATTATTATTATTATTATTATTATTATTATTATTATTATTATTATTATTATCATTAGAGTTTTTCACATCAGTGTAAGCTGATGGTCTTTCACTGGAGTCTGAGTGACAGCAAGTCTTCTCAAGTCCCCAGGACTCTTCCCTGTATTCTGGCCGTTCTCAATAATGTAGTAGTTTGGATGGTCTCCATTCGTCCGCCAACTTTCAAGTCCTCCTGCCCCTTTAGTAATCCTTTAGTTACTGTTCCAAGCGCACTAATTACAATTTGTATAATTGTCACCTGCATGTTCCATAATTTTTTCAATTCCCTAGCAAGGTCAAGGTACTTATCCTTCTTTTCACATTCTTTCAGTTTTATTCTGTTGCCAGCCGGGACAGCAAAGTCGATAATTTTGCAAGTTCTAATTTTTTTGTTGTTGATTATTATTAGGTCTGGTCTTCTGGCCGAGATTAGGTGATCCGTGTGTATGTCAAAGTCCCATAGGAGTTTATGTGTGTTATTTTCTAGGACAGGTGCTGGGTTGTGCATATACCATTTGTTCGTATGGTCAAATTTAAATTTCTTGCACATTTCCCAATGGATCACCTTGTCGACCCAGTCGTGTCTATTATTATCATTATTATTGTTGTTGTTGTTGTTGTTGTTAGTTTTTCACACCAATTTTAAGTGGTATTTTTCACAGAAATCTGAGTGTCAGCAAGTGTTCTCAGATCTCCTGGACTCTCCTTCGTATTATAGCTAATTTTAACAGTGCTGTGGTCTGGGTCGTTTTGATTCTTCCCCCGGTATCCTTTCTAAACCCTGAGAAACTTTTCAAGGGCACCAACTGTTATTATTATTATTATTATTATTATTATTATTATTATTATTATTATTCACAACACATACATCAATAAGTTATTTCTTTTTCAATGACGAAATAGACACAATATAATAGTCGGCATTTTCTTCAAGAAATACGCGTTCAATATGTCAGTGGGGAAGAGTTACCGAAGTGTAATGGTTAATGAGCTCCTTAAAATAAGCTACTTTGAACTCTAGTCGAGCTATTAGATTAATTTTCGGACTAATACCCTTGCGAAAGGCATGGATCACCTAATCCCCCGCCTGCAATAGGTTAAATAGCATCACTACTGTTCGTCTACAAGGATACCTTTGGTATTGACTAGCCCTCGAAGGTTGATATGCCATATAACAAAGAAATAAAACAAAACTAATAAGTCAGTAGTCAAAATTTGAAGTTATTTTGATGTCATTAAAACCATTTGATTATTCGAAACTACTGTAATACATTGAAGTTTTTGTCTTTCCAGATGAATTTGTTTATTAAATAACAGAGATAGAATTAAGAGAAAAAAGAGGAAAAGATGTGTGTGTGTGTGTGTGTGTGTGTGTGTGTGTGTGTGTGTGTGTGTGTGTGAAATTATGTGTGCCTTTGGTGAAGTACTTTTTTTTATTTTATAGACATTCAAAGTCAATTTATTTAAAAGTTGACCGGTGAAAAGTGCTTGGAAGTTATAAAAATTAGATCTGTACAAAAGAAACGATTAAATCTATTTCGATGTAAAATTTACATTTTCATCAGTATCCAAAGTAAATAAAATCAAGTCAAACATTTGTGATGAGGATACAACTTATGCATTCGCGGTGCCAGGCGTTTTGATATTTTCACATTTTGTTAATTCTTTAAACATCCTAAAATTCAAAAAATCATGTTTGGTCCTCCTTATCGGGATAGACAAGGATTGTTTTTTGTTGAAAAGGACGACCTAAAATAGGCCAGCCTAAATCTTGACATATCCAATCAGATGAGTTAAGCAAACGAAAAACTTATGCCTTCCTGGTCTCGTTTTTTTTGTTTGATACCTCTTAATCAGCAATTATTAGCAGGAAAATTTTGCAAATTGTTTCTAGTGAATTTAATCTTCACTGGGTGCCGTAGATATATTATACAGAGCTAAGCTAAACATTGTCAATATAACAATACAACATAATAGTGTAAAAGTGTCATCAAGATCGTTGAAATCAGATATTCTAGATATCTTGCAAATTAACCCTTACTCTAACTCAAAAACCCTTAGATGGCGTGAAAGAAAATTGCCGCACTGAATCTAACCTTAATTTCAGGCTGGTATAATAGTAATCGAATTATTTTTAGTTTTTTTTTTTTTCTCTCTTTTTTATCTCGGATCAAAAATATATATTTCTGAAAAACTTCTTTGCTTTATAAAGTTATTCGAGATTTGCATATCTATCCGGTATTTACAGAAAGGTGTGAACTCTTCCGCTCTTTCCATCTCATCTGTACTTTTATTAGTCACATTGCTTTGCTCGTTCACCATATCAAGTCCAGCTTTTATGTACCTTTATTCATCCGTGATTCTTTGTTTTTTTCTCTCTCTTTCTTTCTCACCTTCTTTTCCCCCTTTTTACTTATCTTTATCTCCTCTCTCCCTCCCACATTTACTTCGGGGGGTTTTCTTCCCCCCTCTCTCTCTCTCACACACACACAAAAAAATTGAACCCTCGTTGCTACCTGACAGCGACCCTAACCCTCCATATACTTCATTCGTTGCATTTCTCCAGACCCCACAGTCGTGTCCTTACCGCCACCACCACCACCACTTAAAAAAATTCTTTGTCCTCTTTCGTCTTTTTTTCTTTCTGTTGTCCTCATTCTTTTCTTTGTAAGAGAAAATCTTTTTCTTTAGTCGCACTGCCCCCCCACCATCTAACGTTTTAATGAGTCGGTAGAAAGTTACAGGTTGGCGCAAGTACTCTCTGTCTCTCTCTGTCTCTCTCTCTCTCTGTGTCTCTCTCTCTCTCTCTCTCTCTGTCTGTACGTTTATATGTAGGAGTGAGAATATTCTTTTTTAATGGATAGCTGCGTCGTAGTATTTACGTATATATATATACCTGTTTAGGTATGTTTGTGCTAAAGTTAGAAATATTTGTTGTCGTTCGAATGTGTGGATTTTATCTATCCAAGTTGGTGTAGGTAGATGAATAAAAGTATAACGTGCACCAAGGACTCTTTTCATAGATTCAGGTGCTTATAATTGCATTAGTGTTAATATGTACTAAATCTCGAATCTAATCATAGGGATTTTAACTTTTACCTCTTCTCACTATATATATATATATATGTGTGTGTGTATGTGTGTGCGTGTGCGTGCACGCAGGCATGTGTGCACGTGTGAAACAGGGGCGGGGAGAGCATAGGTGTTTGGTTGAAACGATCTTGTGGGTCTATTTCAAGTTTTCACCATGTTTTAATCTTTATCTTGAGATGGCCTCTTTTGCATTTCTTGTCTATAAAGATTTTTTTCCTGAAGGATAATAATTCAAAATTATTCTAATACCTTTGAGTACACACACACACACATACACACACACATGCACATACATTGTATGTGTGTGTGTGTGTGTGTGTGTGTGTATGGGTGTTAATTTAGACTAAACCTGCATAGGGCACTCCACGTGGTGTAATGGTTAGCTGAATAGATTAACCGACCCTTGTTAGTGAGTTCTGTTCTCACTGGGTGCCCCATACTACTGGCTTTGTGTCACATTTAAGTTAAACTTAGTAGATAACTAAACTTGCAAACCCAATTTTTATTTAATCTGAACATAGATCTCACATTAATTTCGATTTAAAAAAAAAAATTATTTCATAGTTGATTACAACAATAAAATAAAAATTAAATTAATTAGGCCGACAAATATTTTTCCTATTTTCTATTTTTTTAATTTATTCTTTTTGTGATTTCCAATATTCTCAACCTCATTTTCTTTTAAAGTTCATTCTTTCCTCCTCCTTTTCGCTTTAAAACATCGGACGCGTCCCTATTTTGCCTACTCTAACCGACCCCAGTTTACATCCGGGCTTTACACATTTACTAAGGGCCTTGCATTAACTTAACCCCTAGAAAATAAGCTCTCAATTGAACCGACCCCCATCCCTGTGTTTCTTCTTCTTTTTCTTCTTCTTCTTCTTCCACCCCCTCTTGCCCTAACGTTCCTCCCAAAGGTGGTTGGGTGTGTATGCGCATGCGTGGTCTTTTTCTTTTCAACTAACCCATTCATTGAAGCGCTCACTCATAAATAGCGTTCACTTGTCTAACCACTCACTTGAGTTTTTCTTCCCACTCCACAGCGGACGGCGACGGACTATTTGTAGTGATAAGCCGGACAGCAACGTCAACACGGAGAGAAGATAACTTATTTCGATATTGAAGAACTTGAATCCCTCCTTACAAACGCAACTAAGTCATAATGGCTCTAATATGAGAATTATCTACGAGTCTTTTGAGAAAAGACCTGCAATCAGACATGTCACAAATGCATGATTTCTTCCCCCTACCCCACACTACAGCCACTTTGCTGGATTGTTGAAAACTTTATAAAACCCGGAGTTGTTTTAGTGACACATGGCATGTTAAGAGATGAAAAACTTGAAAGTGGATTTTGAATTCCCGAATAGATTTTGAAAACTTGAACGGAGTGACCGATGTCTTTCTTTATCTCTTGGAACGAAAGAAAGAAAAAAAAAAAAAGAAAGTCAAGCTTAACCTTATCAATGATGAGAGGAAAAAAGTAATTTAACTCGTGGATTAACTGAAGACTTTCTAAGAAAATCACCCAGGAAAACAAAAGACCCCCCCCAAACGATCCACCAGTTTAAAACGTATTTGAGAAAAAGTCTTAAACTCACACACAGATCTACTTATCAACGCGTTCATTTTTTTTTTTTTCTTTTCCTTTTTAATCTAAATTAAATAGGACAGCGCGAGATAAATACTTCTCGAGCACTGTAACCTTAAAAAAAACAAAACTCCATAACCTCAGTGTGTGTATATTTTCTTTTCTCTTCCTTCCTTTTTTTTTTTTAAGGTGGGAACACCTTTAAAAAATTCCTTGTCGCTACACAACGTGAACAATGCACGACAATCTTTACCATTCCTCCTCCTTCATTTTAGTGAAACTTTTCTTTCTCTCACTCTCTCTACTACTTTCCTCCTCCTCCTAGACACCTACACACTTCGTCACTCACTGTTCACAATACCACAGGCCTCACCTGTCTCTCTCACCTCATGGGACATACCTGGGTACTTGTCTGAAGCCAGCAAAGATTCTGTAAACTTTTTTTATAAGTGGATCTGCTTGACCAGAACGTATTTTACACAATTCTTAAATTGTTTAACTTAAACTGTTTAACTATACATGACTTAAAGCTTCAGTTATTTTTTTCTCATTCTTCAACGTATGTGAACAAATAAACCTACAGGGCAGCTTATTCATCGGTTCATCTTTGCATTCATAGATTCCGGAACAGCAACAATTCTGTCGACTTATCAAAATATTCACTTTTAAAAAGTCTAAAAAAATCACTTTTAAAACCAAAAAATTCCTTTTAAAGAACTTGAAACTCGTGGATTTTTTTTCCATGTACAAAACTTTAACCTTCGTTGATCTACACACAATTCACCACAGGAAAAATAGTCGCCGTTATTTCAACTATCTTCTAACTTACCGGAACTGAAAGGGATGATCCCTTCACCTTTCAATGGAAACCTTGCCTGCAGGGGAAAAATTCTGACCATTGTTCGTCTATCTTCATCACTCGATAGTCTCGAAGACCGTCTGTTTTTGTCCCTTTCCTTCTCTTCGGTGTAAGACAAATCTTCGTTGTAATGAGGTTTCTCCAGTGTGGTTGAATTTGCTTCTGGTCCATGTTGACTGCGCTTCATGACTAGATCAAACTCATCCACCCTGAAGAATCCCTGTCATCATTTTTCTACTCCTTTGCTTTAAACAAAAACATCCACCCAGGCGTTGTTACCCCACCTGCCTGTTCTTGACCGACTGATCGTGCACCTTCGATTAAGGAACATTTTTTCCTACAAAAAGAAAAATTGCTTTTTAATAGCATAAGACTTCGATGTTTTTCTTTAATTGTTTTGATATGTTGAATGTCTTTTTTTTTTTTTTTTTTTTTTTTTTTCCCCGCATATTTTTTAATTTTGCGTTTTTCAACATCACATTTACCGCTGAACCTGCCTATCCAATTTTCTGAATGAAATTTTTACTGTAATCTTCTCCCCCTAAAAATTAGTCTTGCTGTCTATCACGATCTAGCCGATATTTTTAATTTGAAATATGTAGTGTTAGATTTATTTTAACCGCTTCACACTAACATAATTTAAATCTTCTAATCACCTTTCTTTCATTATTCTTTAATCTTTTTTCATTAACCCTGACGAAATGCTTCACCCTAAACACTGCTTATCTTTAGTCGACTTTCTTGTTCGCATGAAAAATTTGCTTGTATGAAATAGATCATGATAAACTCTATTTTGCAGTACAAAATAGAAATCTAATGGTGAACATAAATTTTACCCATTTGCTTCGTTATTTTCCTTTTTCTTCGAAACTTGTCTTTTATAAACAATTCAAGTATCGGCCATATTTCTTTGGTCTTCTACACTCTGCCACTAAGGTGTCGAATTATGGCTTATGGCCGAATCGCTAATTTGGGAAATTAGCTAGATCTCTTCAGTTGTTAAAAGAAAACCCCAAAAAACTGTAGAAAATGAAGTAAATAAAACCAACTTATTTGGATGGTGAATGTAAGTGGTACGTATAGGTTTTATACATCAGTGCAGGATCAATATTCTCAGTTTCGGTACTCTGTACAAACATCTAAGATCTTTTTACTAGGAAGTTTGACTTTTTGTTTAGCCTTGATTATCTCCCTTGTGACTCGAGTTTTACACTTTTGAATTTTTTTGCTTTTAATGTTTTAAACTTTTCTCTAAAGATATGATCCGATATTCTATTCACTGGTGATAGTTTCCTTAACGTCATCTAAGACTTAATTTTGAACTCTTAGTTAATTTAAATTCTGACCATAAGTTTTTCCTTTTGATTTAAGCTTTAACTTTATAACCAACCTCTTGAAACAATTTAAGAATTAAAAAAACTAAATGCTGATTGAAATATAGCCAATTTTGTCCTAATATTTACTCGTTGCACGTGCTTGCCTTAGAACGTTATTCAAGCTGTTCTCCCCAGTGTCGATATTCATTGGGTTTTCTGTCCTTGTGCCAGTAAGTTTCATAACTTACAAAATTTCTATAGTTGTAAAAAAAACGAACTAGACTTTTCAAATACGAACGGTACATCAGTATATTCAAATATCTTTCAAGGACATAAAGTTGTAATTACCTCAGCCATTACCTATCACCGCCCCTCTTACTAATATTAAGACAGAACGTCTGCCATATTTTTTTCTTTTAGTGTCTCTCATCTTGTCTCTTCACACGTGAACGGAAGCAATAACAATGTCTGCTGAAACAGGAATTCCCTACGCCAATAATGGACGCTGCTCTTAAAGACTAGTTTTATTGCTTGGGAAATTCCCACGAGTAGCGAGACGTAAATTCCATTTCAAATTCTACGAGGAATCTGATTAAAAAGAAATGGTCTCGACTTTTTTTTTAATTTTTATTTTTTATTTTTTTAGTTTGCCTGATGCTTAAAGCTTCCAATTGTTCCATGAATTTTTAGCCCGTCTGTAGTACCACTGTCTTCGATACTCCTTCCTACTCTCTTCTAGTGTTTGTGTTCAGTTTTTCTTCCAAGAATCTGGCTAATTTTATTGAGTAAATCTAGTCGATTATTTTTTTTTTTTCTCTAATTCTGATTTCTCAAAACTAAGGTTAATTATATCGTATGTTGGATGCCTAAAGATGGTTGTAAAATGTATCAGCCGAAATGTAAATGAGATTTGATATTCTCAGAACTCCTCTCCAACAGTAACGAAATGCGAGAGCCCGTTTTAGTTGAGTTGTTAGACCTTTATAATCATCTCATTATGTGCCTGAGGAAGCTTTTTAAATGTGCATACACACGCAAAGGGGGGGGGACTTTGAGCTAGTTTCTGTAAATCGCTTGACTTAAGTCTTGAGCTCGAAATGGTGTTATTTAAAAATTCTCTGCCTTTGTTTTCTTGTCTGAATATAATCCGGATCATCTAACTTCTGTAGACGAGGGCGACCAGAAGGCTCCCTTTTCAATAGCTACTACACTGAGGTGTAGGGGAGGGCGCTATTCCTTTCCCTGGATTGCTCTACTTTACTCTTCATATATGCCTTATATTGCTGAGTGTTTAGCAAGGAGGCATCAAGTACCAATTTTAAAGTCTTTGGTATGACGCGACCTGGGATTGAAACTAGGTCTCCCAGACCATTGGCGAACACTCTACCCAATTAATAATCCCTCAATTTTTTATATTTTTTCCTTAATTTCGTGTGACTGTCTTTGAACTTCAGAAATTTAAGTATTGTTCAATACAAGATTTTTTTTTTTTTTTTTTTTTTTAAATTACTTTGAGGTCGCCAAGTATTTCTATTCAAGGAATTTCAAAAGAGGTTCAAACAAAAAATGACTCAAAATGCTTTATTTGATGGTAAACCAATGTTTAAGAATATCTAATTTTTTTAATTGTGGAAATAACTTGTCGATTTCTATTGCCTGGGTATCAAATGAATTCTGAAAGCGCTTGATAAGTTAGTCTCGTTTGAAAAGATGGGAATGTTCATTGTCTTTGAGCGATAAAACAAATTAATTTTGTATACATGGCGAGTAATTGATATAACTTTTTTGCATAAAAAGCAAAAATAGCCCACTGTAAAGTCTGTGTAGGCGGGGTGGGGGGAGGTGTCACGTTCCATCGAAGATTACATAATTGCCCAATGTTCTTAGGACACTAATGTTTACAGTTGACTTATGAAGATGAGCCATATATCACTCTAAACGGTGGATTTACACACCCTAACACTATATCATCTATAATAACTCCTTAGCATTAATTTAAAATATAGTTTGAAAAGAATAAAAAACTTCTCCAATCCAAGTTGGTGGCGTAGGACTACTGCGGTACAAAGCTGTCTTCACTTTAAGAATAAGTGACTCTCAGGTGGAGTGAAGTCCTTTAGCAGTTAACAAAATAAAACGGCTTTTAAGTTCACCCAAACTAAAAATGTCACCTCCACACGAGAAGTACAAACCGCCTTCGTTCAATCCTGTACTCTGCCACCACCAACTCTGTTGGGGGGGGTGGGGGTGTTGTGTATAATGTCGCCTGCCCAATCAAAGTTCGTGGTGGGAAGCCTGTGATTAAACTGACTGGTCGATTGTACTGTTCCATCATGGATAACAATTAGGCTTTACAAGTTGGAAAGATTGTCTACACGACCAACCCCACTACATAGCCTCGACTTATTTTTTTTATTTTTGAAAAGATGTTATTTCTATTTTTTTTTATTTTTAAGTCTTCAACTTAGGCTACAGAAGTGCACCTGCTATTACCTTGGGTTTTTTTTTTTTTTTTTTTAACAAGGTCCTATTTCATTTGGTGTTGATGGCTATTGGGGGGGGGGCGTGGGGACTAAGGCCAGATAACATTTTACTAACTCTCTGTTAAGCGTATCGAGATAAAAATAAAGCCTCTCGAGATTCTAATGTTAGATTATATATCTGATGCAAGGACACAAACAGATCAGTTATGTAATGCACAAGTTACCAAGCGTTGTTATACAACATACCCTAATGTTTGACTTGTTCTGTTATTGCATGAACATCGTTCTAAATTGACTGTTTTGTGAGATCAGCTAGTTACTTATTGCTATGTGATGGGTGTCTTTTACACCGCTACTATATATATATATATATATATATATATATATATATATATATATATATATATATATAATCATTGCTTCAAAATTACTATCCTCATATTACGCCAGTCTGTCTTTTGATCGGTAACTTTCTAGGTATATCAAACAAAATTTGTTCCATGAGAGCACTGTCGTATATCAAGTGTGCTCCTCAAAGAAATTGACCAATAACTTTCAGAAGTCTATAATAGTTTTTAAAAATTTTTTTTAATTTAATTTGTTTTTATCGCGTGCAATATTAAAATTCACATTTCCAATTCAATTTCTTTATGGCGTAAAAACTTATTTCATTTGGCATACGTGTCTCTGGCAAAAAAAGGCCCTTACTAATCTTGTTAGAACTTAAATTTACAGTATAACAAGCCACTGAATTTATACCAAACTACTTGCTGCCACCCAGAAAATTATTTCTGGGTTGAGTGCCATTGTTGTCGCAGGGCAAATGAGACGCTTCACGAAGGGATTATCGGAAATGGATGGTTTCGTATTTAGTTTATTAAATTGGTCCATTCTTTCGGTTATAAATCGATGGTTTTGAAGCGGACTCTGTGGCCAGGAGTTTCTGCAAAAACCTTTTCGACTAAGGATGATGCTATCGATCTTGGTCCCATTGTCTGGCTTAACTACCCCCAGTCTTCTATACTGAAAACCTTCGTTTATCTGTGGAGATAGGCCGATTTATGAGGTTTTCTTTAGTTTTTCAACCCACGCCATAGCAGGGGGTATGGTCTGCATATTTCAGGAAACCGGATATCCGTGTGTGTGTGTGTGCAGTCCTTACCTTTTCCTATCCTACTAACATAGGTTATCGCACTTTTTCTCATTTTAATCAGATTTTTCTCTTCTGTTATCCGAAAACCAATGAAAAATAAATTTTAATTTGAAATCAAATGTTAGTTACTTTATTAGAAAATATTGTTTGGAATATATTCATCTCTTGTCGATTTAAGTTTTAAATCTGAATATCTCCTTCATTTAAAAAGGACGAAGATCTTAAGTAGCGTCTCGTGTCTAGTTTAATTCATTAACGTAATTTGAGAGAGATCCAGAAAGAACAAGTTAATGTAATTGTAAAACCGTCTCTCTCTCTCTAATTGCAGTCTTTCAAAGGTACTAATTTAGTTAGCTGGTGTTATATTGGCACAAGGCTACAAATATGGAGCATCCGGTGAGTATCTAACAAACGTCTGTTAGCCAAGCTTATTAACATTACGCAAAGCTAAGTGCTCTTATTTTTCACAGGTTCATAGATTTAATTTCTTCTCTCTGCCACACTAAAAACATTTCCCACCACCTTCTGCAGTCATCTTGAGTTTTCTTTTCTTATAATTCCAGTTATCAAATCATACCTGGCACTTAGTTAAGAATCCACCTCCCGGTTATTCATTGACGGGAACAATGATCAGGTTCAGCTTCTGGGGCAAAGGGGGTACCCGCTTCTGGCAAAACCATTACCATTTGGCTAAAAGAATTGACAAATGCTTTAAACACGGCTATATTTCTCGGAAACTCTTCGCTATATACTTGACTTTGTTACACCCTGCTCAAGCAAGTGTGTTCGTTCCCCCGCTCTACGATGAATCCTTCCTCTAGGACATTGATCTTGCAATTCTTTTCCTTCACAGATCCTACAATATTTAAAGATAAATGTAATAATTTTTAGGGAGTCTATCACCACTTTCCCTTTAATCTTCCGGTATCAACTGACGGTCGCTACTTCAAACTGCGACACGGTTAATTCTGTCAAACACTGAAGAACCACCACCTATCCTCCCTGACTTCCTGGTTTCATCGAAATCCTTATCAGCTTTTTAAATTGCCTCTCACTTTCGCTCTCCCTACGATTGTTGCTAACTGCACAGAAAATTTGCCGATATTGCCATTGAAAAAGCTACGTGTACGATAAGTGTTGAAAAGGCGAAGTCACAGGAAACAATTGACCTTATTTTTCTCTCACAGGAGAAAAAGGATTAAAGTAGAAAAAAGGACTTTCAGATTCGAAAATGAGTTAAATTCATTTAAAGAAAACTGCAAATCTTGTAATCTGCGGCCATCAGGAATACCGTTTTTGCGAGGGGAACTTATTCTTATTACAGCGGATAATCCGCGATTAGGACTTGATCTCTTTGTAGATTGTGTAGTGGATTTTTATGGAAGTACGTGGCCGATTCTTTTAATTTTTTTAAGTTGTACTTTTTAATTGACTTTGCCGAAATCACTTTTTTTTTTTTTTTTTTTTTTTTTTTTTTTCGCCGGTATAATCGATTTTTAAAAATTCCGCCATAAAGTCTAAACTAGTCATTAGAAATGCATTTATTTAAGATAAAGTGCAGTCTCTTAATTTATTAGGACGTTAGGTTACCATGCTGATAGATCTCCCTTCACGACATCTCCAAGGGCTTTGGACATTACTTGGCGGTATCCACATCATCTCGGTATGATATGCGACATACTACCCAGTTAAATGGGAACATTTGCAGGAAACAATTTCTGACCTGTCATTAGTTTTAAGATATAAATCTAGTAAAAAATATCTAGCAAAATTTTCTATTAAAGAAAAATATTTTGCTTTCTTTATATGCCGACTTTTCTCCAGACACTGCAATTGTGCCGTTGCGTTTTACTTGATTTGTTCTTTTATCCCCCACTTATTGCTTTATCTTTTTCTCGCTTGTTTTCAACTCCTTAAGGACAGGTAAGTGTTCATTTGTTGGTTTCTATTCGTATTTTATCGAACTAATGCAGTGACCCTCACTTTATTTATGAAAATAAAACTTGAAAAAACGTTCAAATTTTCTGGGTTTTTCTTTCATTGTCACTTGAAACCCTTTGAATCCAAGTCCGTAAACAAAAAACAAACACGAAACTAAACTCCAATCAACTGGTTAAACCAGTTCAAACTGGTTTCTCTCTATACCTAGTACCTTTTTAATATCGTTCCACACAATACAATAGAGGGGAGTTTTAATAAAAAAAAGACTGACATATCATTCTACTTTCAATTCCTTTTTGGTGATTAAACGGAATTTTATGTATCGTAAGTTGTAGCGAGTAAGTGAACTTTAAGCTTAAAATAATATCTACAAATCTAGGAGTAAACTCTGGTTTTAGATTTCTTTTTCTTCAAAGCTAAAGATTGGTTCCTGTATAACTTATGTCTATGAGAAATGCCACTGTAACTAAATCAAAGTACCAATTCATACCTTAATGACTTATGAAAAAGTATGTTTTGATAAGCTTCAACTCGTCAGAAACAAAATCTTATCAAATGTTATTCTTTTTCTGAAACTTACAAAGTGGTTTGTGAGTGGATTAAAATTGCACCCCCCCTCTCTCATCAATGACTTCAAAAATCAGATAAGAGGACTTAGCCATTTCAAAAAGGCATCAACTAATTGTTCGAAATTCAGGCTGATAAAAAGTTAATCCTTATGAGAGTAGCTTTGATATAGTTTTAAATAAGTTTTTTTTTTTTTTTTTAACCTATTCATATCTGTCAACTCACTCGTGGAATCTCCAATTGGTGATTAAAAAAATATTCATTTCTTTAGGAGGATCATTTAAAAAAAAAAAAACAAAAAAAAAACCCCTGATATTTTGGAAGATTACAACAATACGGCGGGGCCACTGTAAAAAATCATTAAAAAGAAAACTCCTTAAGTGTGTATGAGTATGTTTGGCTATTAGAACTCTTATAAAAAGCCATCTGTTTCCTGTTATCGTTTAGAAATTACGCTTTCATTTTGATAAATGGAAATAATCTTTTTAAAATCATAAACTTTACCGTTAATGTAAGTGTTCAACATTATAGTGATACGTTTGTCATTATTAATATTTTTTTAAATTTTATTCTTGGCGAAAAACAAAAACCTACAGAAATTAAGGTAATAAAACTAGCTGTGCGAATCGGTCATTGGTGGTTATCTTGAATAACATCATGAAATAGGCCCAATTTTTTTTTTTTTGGGGGGGGGTCCTAGCAATTAAAACAGATTTCAGATTGAGAAGTAAAGTTGGCGACTGTCATCGAGGGCAACCCGAAGGCTCCCTTTTCAATTGCTACTACGATGAGGTGTAGGGGAGGGCGCTACTCCTTTCCCTGGATTGCTCCACTTTACCCTTGATGCGTACGTTATAATGCGGAGTGTTAAACAAGGAGGCATCAAGTACCATTTTGGTATGACTCGACCTGGGATTGAACCCCGGTCTCCCAGACCATTGGCGAATACTGTACCCGCGAGGACAATAAGAAAAAGTTTACAAAATGTTTATCTAAAATTCACACCATTCATAACTTGTTGACGTCATTGCGATTATGAAGAATTTAAGCCTTTTATATTCAGATTATATAAATGAAATGTGTGTATCTGCACATGTGTATAAAATCTGCACATGAAAACGATTATTACAAAGAATATAACTCTTAGAACTTGTGAAAAAATTCATGCAAAATAAAAAAATGATACAAACATTTGATATAATTGTCATTCAGCAAGTTATTTTTTAAAACATAAACCAGAAGTCCATCCCCCACCCTTACGTAAGAGTGGAGTTTAACACGTTTGAATTCAGTTTTCCTTCGCCTAGACTGGTTGCAATTTAAAATCTAAGGAGCATAGTCTGGGCTACTATCTACCCATAGCAGTAGGGATAATAGCTGGATGCATACCTTTCCAAAGACGATTAGCACTATATAAAAATGCATAGAACCTTGTCCATGATTTGAACTCAGGTCGCCGTGTTCCTTTCTAACGCTGACCGTTGAGCTACGAGGCCAGAATTACAGTGCACTCAATAAAATCAATGATCTGTTAGCTAAGCTCATTAATCACCGAGAAATGTCTAAGGTGTAAGTTATAAATTATGTTAATATTTCGTAATCTATATTATAATTTAATTATGATATGTTTCTTAAAAATAGCACATCATAGCAATATTTTTGATAGCGCAGTAGCATTAAAATACTATAAGTTCAGGAATAAAAGAATTTCCAGTGCAATATGCAGCTTAATATTATTAGTGAGGGTTCATTATTTCCACTCGCTTCGATCATTATAATTTCTTAAGGGAAGATAACTATCAAGGGTTAATTATAGATTTTTTCGCTTATTTATTTGCTATAATAATATGAATTAAAAAAAAACGATTTAACGCGATCGTGAGCTTAATAGTGGCTTTTAAGCGAGTACATTAAATTTCCACAAATACAGCTACAACACATTGATCATGAGCAGGATAAACGATATTACAATATCATCCGAGAAGAGTTTAAGCACAGCTGAACAAAGAAACAATAACGATTATAAGTTAATACAATCTCCACAATTTTTGCTGTAAATCTTTTTTTTTTTTTTTTTTTTTTTCAAAGAATGTTTCAAAGGCGAATCAAAATAACACTTAGAATTTTAAAATCTTCTGAATAAATTAAGCTCATTATTCAGAGATTCATGTCATAAATGTCACGATCGTGCCATGGAGAGAACAACGCATCTTCTTTATATTAAAAGCGGAAACATTTATTTAAAAACAGCTTCCTTATAAGGAGTTTCCCTGAGCAAGAATGAGGTTGACAGCTAAAGGGATTCTCCATATTGGTTTTGAATTCTAAATTTGTCTTTTTCATAAATTGGTTGGCTATCAAAGCCAAAGCGCTCAAGAGGGCCAACCATTTTACTTGGTTGGTGGATGGTAGAAGAGATAGATTCATGCCTTTCTAAGGACGTATTGGTGCAAAGAGCCTCGGTTCGTCGAATCCATTTTCTGCGCTTATGACCATTACGCTACTTGTAAATCTCTCCTTTTGTAAGTCTGTCAGTCTGTGTGTCTGCATATACCCAACTCTTCTGCACGAGCAGAATGTAACACAATGTCATTTTTTAAGCAGAGTTTAACGGGTTTAAACTTAGTTTTCCTTCTAGACCGGTTGCCATAGCAAGATTAAACGGTCTACTCTACTATTTACCCACAATTGGAGGAAGATCAACATAATTTATCCCTTCCCTAAGGGTATTAGCACTGTGTTTAAATGCAAAACAGCCTTGTTCAGTATTTAATGGTGACCATTACTCCACAGGCACCACACCTATCATCTCTCTCTCTCTCTCTCTCTCTATATATATATATATATATATATATATATATTTATATATAGTGAGAGAGAGAGAGAGAGATTGGAACATCTTACAAGCATCAAATAAACTTTTGACAATAAGCTTACGACAATCACACACACACACACACACACACGTGTGTGTGTGGAGTTTTGTTAAGAAGATTGGTGGCTGAGATAGTTGTATATTTCCCCCAACATCAAGAGTGAACGTTTGAACCAACGGAAAGGAGGGAATAACAACCTCAAATACTGGTCAAGAGGCATTTTTAAAAAAATATTGTTTTCTGTATTTTTGAAAAAGGTCTGAACAGAATTTCTCGAGCTGTTTAATTAAACATTTCATCTCCCACGCGCGCGCGCGTACACACACATATATATATATATATATATATATATACTCTTTCTTCTGGCCGATTAGATCATTGGGATAAAATGATATTTCTCAGTACAATGGCGGTTACTTATCGATGCCTATCTCATCTTCAAGTAACGTGTAACTGTTTGTACTTAATGACATGATACTCGCAGCAACGCATAATTGATATATATATATATATATATAAATAAAGAGAGAGAGAGAGAGAGAGAGAGAGAGAGAGAGAGAGAGAGAGAGAGCGATTTATGGAAGTTGATGTAATATAAATGAAGATACCTATAAAACGTGCACTTATTCATCCACGTTGGTACATTTGATAGAATACTTCAAAGGTCAAGAACATGCTCAAGTGTACCTGTAAAACAAAACAAAATAATTATGAAAATATGATAAAATATTTTAAAAATTTAACTTCGAAAAAGTCTTCAGATTCAGGTCATAATCCTGAAAATATCCCCGAGTGTCTTGAACAGAGACGAAAAAAGGAGCAAAGCTCTTTGTTTTTTCTTTTTTCAGTTTTTGCTTAAAAAAATGTCGCAAGTCCATTGAAACAAATGCCGAAGATTCAAGCAAAATAATTTAAATAGATAAATAATGAAGTCAGTTTTCCTCTGGTAATGTTTCCATTATTGTCTATTTTTCAGTTCTACAAGAATTTTTTTCTGCTCAGTATCATCCTTCGGAACTTGTTTCTATTAATTTGGGTATTTGGTTGACATATCGCATTGAAATCGTCCACAGTGCATCTATTTAATTGTTTAGTTCAGAGTAATAATTTTACAGGATGTTTCATTATTGTTAAAACATCATTTTAACATTGTCCAAATTGGTTACTGTTTCAAATTGTATAAGAAAAAAGTATTTCTAATTTCATATTTCAATTGTAAATTTTAGATAATCAAATAAAGAACGAAAAGATGTTAACCTTATGATAAATTTTAACAGCTTGGGTATACAACTACTGAGACCAGACTAAGCTAATAAAACCCGTTGTACAGGGAGTGCGAACAACCCTTCTGTGGTCCTGTGGCACAAGAGTTGAACGTCAATCTATATTCACAACAAATTAGTTTGCTTTTAAATAAATTAATGGAATAATAAGCAATCCAAAATTAATTCTATACAAAATGTGGATCTGTATTGCGACAAATTTGTTGTGAAAAAAGTTAGAAACTAGTTGATTTTTTAAAAAAGAAAACATTTTCAAACTTTTTGACGATATATTTTTCAAAAAATTAATGTTTTTTTTTCTTCTTTTGGTTATCTTTTTAGGATGAAAATATTCGAGTTCAAATGCCATTTTTCTGACTTGACGTTTAAGAAGGGTAAGTTTATTGCATGTTTGTCTTTAATAAAGAAAAAACAACATTTTGAATGTTTTCTGTTATGAGGCAAACAAGGTTGTTTGAAACTTGGCCATGTTTCTTTTAGTATCTACTCTCTCTCTCTCTTTATATATTTTTCTCTTTCATTCAATGTTTTCTCTGTCTTATACGCAAACACGCATGCGTATCTGTGCGTGTGTATGAGAGAGAGAAAGAGAGGGAGAGTACAACACATTTTAAAGGGAAGAAAAACATGCAATCAAGCCGAAAATAGGACTTGAATTTTTATTATATGAAGATCTGACCACCATTAGTCTGAGTAGTGACGATAAAAAGCTACTGAAATTAAGATGAAAGAAATACAATTCAAAAATTAATAATGATCATCAAAAAGATTTTTTCTTTCCATTATACAACATTTTCAGTTATTAATCTACCTTGTTCATTTTACTGAAGATCTTCTAAAGAATATATATTCATTTGCACAGATGATTATGATGTTTTCTAAGCTAAAGTTATACATTAGAACACGTCATAACGAAGATTGTGTTACTGCAATATTTCAATCAGGTAGAGCGTGTCACCTTAAATTTATCATTCGAAATCTTTGCTATCAACTCGGCTTCAACACTGATCGTTTGTGGGTGTAGAAAATTCATATCTACGAAACCACCTCCACTTTATTTATGGCCACCTCGGCGCATGAATATTTTTAAAGATATACGTAACGAACAATAAATTACAGTAAAATATATTTATAAATGAACGGTATTTTAACACATACAGACACATACATACATGTGTGTGAATGTATAATATATATATTATCTATGTGAGTGTCGATAATCCTGATGCCTAGCCTGACAGTGTGCCCTCAGAAAAGGTTAAAGGTTAAACTCACGATACCAGCAAAGGCCTGCAAGCAAGTTTTGTTAGGTATTGCTATACGGCAAGCACCTGTGTGTAGTGATGTGTTTTTTGTGTGTGTGTGAGAGAGAGAGAGAGAGAGGTAAAAACGAGGAACCTGTATATACATGCAGATATAGGCCACATATTGCAAGCCCAACAGAGCGTCGCTTTATTTGATTTGGAATGTGTGGGCTTGTTGAGTTTTTATTTCTTTCTTTTTGACAGTGGGTCAAGATATTTAACTTTAACTCCTCCTCGGTGTCTTTTCTGAATTAAAGCGGGAAAGACAATTACTAAACAAAAACAACAAAGAAATTGATAACAAAACAAAACCCAAATAAAATGTTAACTTTTTAAAGTGCTTTACGTTTCTTGTAAATGGTCACTAAAACACACTACATACAGGGCTACCTAGATGTACACTAGTGATGACGTATACAGCAACACACACACACACACACATATATATATATATATATATATATATGTATGTATGTATATTAGTTTGAGGTCTTTACCTTTGGTAGGGCAACTGAGGAGTGTTGTTCAGAGAATCTATGATACACTAATGCGCCAATCTTTTATTTTCAGCTTATCCAAAAAGTGTAGCTGGTTTTATACAATCCTTCATCACAGTAAACAAATCCTCTGGATAGTCTCTTAAATACGTTTCGACTTAATTGATGGTCATTATTGATGTTGTCAGACGAACATTACTAACTTCACACACACACACACACACACACATATATATATATATATATATATTTGGCTCTCTGGTCAATCACAACGGATGAGAGCTCAACAGTTCCGTTAAAGTTTTCCTAAAGATATACTCCCAACAGAGTTGAGTTGTTTATAGTGGTAAAGTCTTGTTAAAGACTAAGAATACTTTTTGGATAAACTGATAACAGAAGAATAATGTTACAGATTCATTTGGACCACACTTCTTATGTTTTTTTCTTCTCTCAGATTGGTTGCTTAGCCAAAATAAAAGAGATCACTCTTCCCTTAATCCGTAAGGGGAAGATGAAAATTTGTGCCTTTCCCAAGGACATAAGACTGATGGAAAATGGAACCATTAATGTCCACTACAAAATCCTGGAAATAATTTTAACCACGCTAATTATTTCTAATTCTTCTTATTTTCACAACTTTCCTTCAACTCGGCCATTTTTTTATTTGATTAGAATCCAAAGTTAACTCTTCTTTGTGTATTCTCACATTATTTGTTTTTCTGTACCTGTGACATTTATATGCATTAATTACAGTAGACATGAATCGATGGTTGAAATCTATGCACGACTGTCTGGGTAATGCATAATGAATTGTTTTAAATATATAAAGAAAATTCCTTAATATATGAAGAAATACATAAACATATAAAGAAATATACAATTAAAAAAAAACAACATCCAAGTAAATAGGGATTAACGTTAAAATCAATAATTTTTCACCAGGTCATTCATAAAAAACTGTGCCCTCTATGTATATTTCCAGTTTGACCCCACTCAGTTATAATTTCCGGATCTATCCATTGCATGACAAGTTCAAAGTTAAATTCAGTGTAATTACTTTTATGTAATTTTCAAAGCAGGTGATTTCATAACTTATATTTCTTTTCCAATGCACAACACTGTAAACAGTATTTAATGAAAACTGAAAAAAATGGTAAAATTGAACCTCAAAGAGAAATCAGTTCAAATTTTTAATTATTCATGAAGAATAGAATGTTTTTAAAAATCGTATCTTTTGAGATGTACAAGTGTACCATTGCCAGATATGGATATGTGTGCAATGGACATATGATGCTCATATATATATATATATAGAACATAGGAATCTCGAAACACGAAAAACACTAACGACTTCTTAGTTCAGGTACGAAACTTTTTATTACCTTTGAGTTTAAAATCGCGCTATTACGTTCACTTTCGGGCAAATACCCTTGGGAAAGGTATGAACCCCCTTATTCTCCCTCCAGCTATGGGTAAATAGTAGGACGGAATAGGTTCTTCAGCCTTGGTGAGGCAACTAGTCTAGGAGAAGGAAAACTCTGAATTCAAACCTGTTAAACTCCGCTTAAAAATTGACCTTGTGTCATATCCTGCCCGAGAGGAGGGGTTGGTAAATAGTACCTTTGAGTTTAAAGGTTATTCGACATAAGGAGAGAGATACACATTCTTTCTATTCTGGCTTTGTCATCTGCCCCCCACGTAGCGCGCAAATTCGTCTGGCCTCTGCGAGCCCCGAAAGTCGACCCTTCTCGTCCTGTGTCTAGTCTCAACTCCACTAACTGACGTTTTCAAAAAATCCCAAAATCCTCCGCGCACTTCCGGTGCTTGCCCCGTTTCCTATCTGGGCTATTGTGACATCTCTAAGTGACACGTCCGCGCACGCGCGTGAACACCTGTGTTAATGTTACACCCAAGTAACCCATGCACTGTGCCGAAAGGTTCTCATCCTAACTAAACCCAAAGGCATAAAACGAAACCCCTCGGCCATTATATGACACAAGTTGTTTCAGAAAAATTAATGTCATGTTCTAATCTTGATAATTTGACCAATTTTTATTCAAACGATCTCAATTTTTAACATCGAGAGTGGAAACAAATATAAATTCTATGTTTAATGCTTAAACGTCTTTTCAAGTATTGAAATTCCATTCACTGGGAAAGAAAAAAATGTTTGAACATTAAACATAGAATTTTGAGTTGTTTCTGCATATGTTGTTAAAATGAGTGATCATTCGAAAGAGAATTTGTGAAGTTATTTGATTATGAAATTATAAAAAGTTTTCTGAAACACTATTTATTTCTTTTCCTCTACACAACACTGTAAATTGTATTTAATAAAAACTGCTGAATCGAGTAAAATCGAATGACAAATAAAAATCATTTAAAATATTTTTGTTATCCATGATATATATATATATATATATATATATATATATATATATATATGTGTGTGTGTGTGTGTGTGTATTATAACATATATATTATCCACACACATCTGGCACCTAAAGACATGAACATCTCACCCACCAACTGCAAGACATTAAAAATGCCTTCTTTGCCTCCACGAGAAACTAGCAATCATCGCTCACCCATTACAAAACACCCTGCTAAAATATCAGAAATTCTATCCAAATACAGACTTGGAAACAAACATCTACTCTTTCATTTCGATCCATACACATAACCCATCCACCTTACCTATACTACCTCCACTACAAAAAATCCCCCCACAAATAACCCCATAACACACCCGACGTACGATAAGTACCATCTTCCCCCATTAAATCTTAATATCCATCTCCATGCACCCCCACAACCTGTTGACATTGTGTTAAATATGTTTCATGAGTGTTAGAAATACGTCTCCACACAGTATATTTAACATATCCCTTACGCAAACACCATCATACATTACAGTTACGTATACGTAACATAACATTAACTTAACATAGACAGCTAAAAAAAAACTATTTTTGTAATCCAACATAACTCCCCACCTATTATCCTTACGTACCAGACTTATCATGCTTACATGTCAAATTCATTTTCTTAATTATGCAATGATGATAATTTGCTCCTTAGTTAAAATCATCATCATACATTCTCACACACATTAAAAATGACATAGCTAATACAAACAATTATTGCAACGTCTTAACACATTATTTTCACTATATTCCTTTCGTACATTCAATCATGGATTACAATGATGTATACGTAATATATCATTAACACATCATAACTAATACAAATTATTATTGCAATCTAACACTAATCATATTCCAGCATAAAATACTAATACTGCATAATACTCCATAGTATATTACAATATCACATGTCTCATCACTGCGGTATTTGTTGAGTTATGATCCATCATACTCCTTCGTCTATTGTGCTCACATATCAAAAACTTATTTTCTTCCTAATGCAATGATGATGATAATTTGTTTCTTAGTTAAAATCATCATCACCACACACACATACGAATACAAAAAATAAATGATTAATAAATAAACGAACAAATAATACTCCATGATATATTATAATATAACATGTCTCGTCACCACGATATCTATTGCATTTTGACCCACCATATCCTTCGTCTATAATGCTTACAAATCAAAAATTTATTTTCTTCGTAATGCAATGATGATATTTTGTTCCTTAGTTAAAATCATCACCATACACACGAATACAAAAAAAAACATTTGGCTCGGTCAAACTGTCGCGACTTTGGCTGCACATCGTGACTCATATATAAGGAAGACAACCTCAAATTTGCTGCGCGGCGCATGTATTCCGTGCACACACATACTAGATATCACTAATACGACCACACACAATAATTCGCAAACATAACCTACACAAACAGAGAGAGAGAGAGAGAGAGAGAGAGACGCACACAAAGAGTTGTACACAATCCTAACGTTCTTTTGGTTGTATTTTCGATTTCTCTAATATCTTTCTCTGCTCGATGATTATCGTTTATAAGACGGTATGAAACCTGTGGTCGCAGACATGCTTCAATGTTATTAAATATATATAAAAACTAATATACATTTACTTATTATATATATATATATATATATATATATAGCATTTTCGGTCCGTTGATCTCATTTTGAATGTCTTGACTCATGAAAAGAGAAGTTCTTCGATTTTAGTTTACTGTTTCATTCAGGCAAAATATTTAAATAAAGTCCAATTGGTTGCTTTCATCTCAACACTGTCGACAATATAACCTTAGTCGTTTGTGTTAGTCAGAAAAACAGAATTGACGAGGAATATCCACCTTGATCAGAGACATTTTGGACTCATGATTATCTTGACAAACAGACAATATAAAACTATAAAATATCTTTCTGAAAAGCACAATAAAATGAAATCTATAACTGTACATTCATCGTGTGACGGTTTTGCATGATATGCAAGTGGTTGATAATATCGATATCTCGGTTCATTTGACCTTGTGTCATACTTAAATTTATCGGAATATAAAAATATTTTCTCTAGTGATGTGTCTTGAGTAATGGCTGAACACTTATTTTATTGGATACTTTTTATGAATGCGGCATTAAACAGAACAGAGTCAAATCTAAACTAACATTGTGATTTAAAAGACAATTGATATTATGTGAAACGAGTTCCAAGTCTAACGTCGTGCGAAATTTGGAGAATAAAAAGACAATATTTTTGGTTAATTATTGAAAGTCTTTCATAAAAAACAACATGGATTTGTGAAAACTAGATCGCTTCTAATTTCATGGCATGAATAAGTTGTTTTGATTGCTTCACTCGGAGCTGAGGTCCCAAGGTAAACCCATAATTATTTTTTATAAGAAAGTTGAATGATAAAGGAAAAGAATTAATATATATATATATATATATAATTTCAGATGATATAGTGTTAAATAATAAAAAGTAATGATAAAAAAAGTATCTAAAAAAATGTAGCCCCGAGTATGTGTGGCTCTAAGCAATAGCTTATTTAGATTAAGAGTTTAGTTCAGTTCTGTCCTCGTCGTAGGACGAAAATTAACAAAATAATTTTGAATTTGTTTTATAATTAATCCTCCCTTGGGGGTCTTGTGAAATTAATCTCAATAAATACTCCGAACACAGCACTTGAGGTTGTATGCCGATCTAAGAGAACAATTTGTGATTTTGATGGGGTGGTTTTGATTTGAGGAAATTTAATTCTTTACTAATTTTATCGGTTATTTTTTTTAAAATTTGTACTGTAGACCAGTGGTTAACAAGCTAATATTGAAGGACATTGCTCCTGCATCGTATTTATCATTTTGTTGTTGCCCCATATTTGTCGTCTTATACAAGCAAACATTACTAAGTGATATACATGATGAACTGTGAAGTCAGATCAGTGACCTGATTAAATGGATTTGAATCTGATATATTTGTGCCCATGTCATATCTAGCATAAAACATTTTTTTCGTTTCTTTTGAGGTATGTTTAATAGCAGCTATCTTGGAAGCCGAAAACGAATGGAGACATCATTATCGCCCACTTTACTAATTATTATCTCCCTTGCCATGTTATTTCCCCCTCCCCTTCATGCTACCCTTGTCGTTTGAAACTTTCTGCAAATAAATGTATTTTTCTTCTTTTTGGTGAAGAAGTGAAGCTTAGTTTGGGGGAAAAAAACTAAGGGCGAATGAACAATTATCTTACCTTCCTTCTTACTAAGTTTCACGAATTGACACAGAAGAGACGGTCGGGCCAAATGAGTCCCACCCTTGATGTGAATCGGCGCACCCACTCTAGCGTTTTCTTTAGCTTACATTACCGGCAGATCATAAAATCGGAGCACCTCCTTATAGAAGAACGAGAATAATCAAGCTTAAACATTTACTAATGTTTCGGGGCGAGGGACTCCCTCTCTGGCTGTTGTGAATAAAAATGAAATCGGTTTCGGGATTATTATTTGCTTTGTTTAATCTGTTTCGCAATATTGTAAGACAGCTTTAAATATTTGCTGTTCCAAAATTGGAACCCACCTAATTACTGAACTAGTTCACCACTGCTTAATGAAGGTATTCTAGGAGAAACCAGTGCTTTCAGCATGATTTAAACATAAGTTTTCGGTTTTTAGGGTTGTCCCCCATCCAAAACTATTATCTATTATTTTCAAGTACAAAAGTCGAAAGAAAAAGAAGAAAAAAGATAAAGTTGTAATTTCTTTTATTTTCCTAAAACGGCCCTCAATTCTAAGTCCTCAACATTATTCTGCGGTATGGAAAACCCTTAACTTTTAACCCTCAGGTGGGATTCTAACGAAATACTTAACTTATTAATTTTTACTGATTATAAAAATTTGGGTTTAGTGGAGATAAACAAAAAAAAAGAAAACCCTAAATACTAAACCATATATTGTTATTTTTTCTTATTTCAAATGTTTGACCACATCATTTCATTCCTCGGATAAAGAAGCAAAAATTTGATGAAAGACCCAACTAGAAATATATACAAGTCAAGTTGTTTGAGAAAGTTTGAAATATTTTGATTTTCCAAAATAAAATTCTGGTGGAAATTGATCTCCCAACGAACGCCTCAAATTGAGTCGACGAGAAGAAAATTCAGATTAGGGATTCCTTTTTAATTTTCCATATTCTAAAATTATTGACCTTAACATTTGTCGCGGATCTTATATCTTTGAGTGTATTTTGAATTTTCTTTTCTTGGATTAAGTTGCATCTTTCCCATCGTATTTTTCGGAAGATGATTCACAGCAAATATTTGCTTCTAAACATCGTATTTAATACCATTTCTTTATTGTGATCTCACCAAACTAGATGTAACGTCAACTAGTCAGCGATGCTCACAGATATTTGGTAAGTACATACAATTATGAAAAAGTTTTTAAGTAATCGGTGTTATGAAATGGTATTACTTTTTAAAAAAGTAAATAAAAAAATGTGTATGTATACATTCTTTCTTTTATCAAGCTGAAAGGCTCTTTTCAAGACTTTCAGTAATATGGGATTAGTATAATAATAAAAAAAGGTTGGAGATCACGGTCGAAAGGTTTCCGAGCATAAAAAAAGCCGCAGCTCTTCTTTTTTCTTAGGTCCAAGAAGTGCTTTCTATCTTTTCATGCTTCAGTGATTATTTTCCTATTGTCTAAAAAGACCTCTCACTCAGATTTAAAAAAACGAAGACTCAAGTCATTACAACAATAAAATCCGTGTTGTTTGCTTAGTCGATTGAGAAAGGGCAACTTGTTCATGCCTTCACTATTTACTGGTTGTTTTGAATTGAATTTAAAGACGGCCTTGCCTGCTGGTGCCAGAGGGAGAGGTGCGTTCATTATCACTCCTACAAACATCGATATCTTAAGAGTGGTTTATTTTAAATCAGGCTTGGTGATGGTGAGGGTTGGTGGTGGGAAAATTTTGAGCAAGCATTTGGAGTTTAGATGTTTGTCTTAACGCAGGCAAAACTGTATGCATAGCTGTATATAGAAAGGAGAGTAATGGTAATCATAGGAAGATTGTGTTGCGTATATTCTTCTAGTCATGAAAGTCTGTTTGCATTGAAATCCTCGATTTCTTTTGCTTTGTATAGGGTTAAATTAGAATAGCGTAGTAAAAGACGCTTGGTGACTGTCAGTTTCTTGAATTTATTTATATATCAGAGAGAGAGAGGGGGGGTTGGGGCTACATAATTTTCTTTAATTTTGCCTGGATTCAAACTAATGTTAGTTTACTAAATATCTACTCTCAAAATATAACTTAAAACACTATCATAAGGAAAGTAGGTGCATATATAAACGGGCAAGGTAACAAGGCGCAACACAATCTTTTATTTTCTCATATTTAACCTAGTGTCATATTTACTTAAAATTAGCCCTCATGAATATTATGGAATAACGAAAAAAATTGTATGAAGCTTTCTTGGAATAAAGTATAATTACCATTGATTAGAATTTTTTTAAGTTTTAGCTTTTCGTCTCGATGAAATGGAGAAGACTAAAAGTTTCACTGTTTCCTGCTTACACTGACTTCAACTGTCATAGATTGTACTTTTTCTTAAGTACAAATCAAAAACACACTTTACATCGAGAAACTTTCACATGATCGGTGCTGTTAACCCAGACCCAGTCGGGTTCTCCAAAATTGTCGATTTGCCCTAAATGTTTCTCATCCCATCCCCCCGTCTCTCGACCACCCATAGTCACTTCGTGTTTCATAGTAACCAAACAATTCTGTATATCATTTTTATTCCTAGTGAACGTTCACTACCTACATTTCGACCCCATTTGTCCTACTTCAGTATCTATGATACCCAACCCCGTGGGAGGCTTAGTCCACCTTTTAAAACAAAAAAAAAAGAAAGAAAAGTCTTTAGCTCTCTTGAAAGTCATTTGTCTTTCCTGAGTGGCCAGGAAAGCTTGATATAAGTGGGGAGTCGAGGAGAACACGGACGAACGTCTGATTCGTTGCCTGTAAAGACTCTTTGCATTCTCAAACTACTGTAAATAAGTTTTTTTTTTCTTGAGGTAAAGTTTCTACAAAAAAAAAAAAAAAAAAAAAAAAAAAAAAAAAAGCACAACGACAATGTTATTTTGAAATTTTACGAACTGCAAAAGGAGAGAGGAAAGACGCTTGGTTAAGGTTATGAAGAACATTTTTCATTTATCTCGTGCGGCACAGTTTTATTTTCATGTTTTTTTTAACATGATCTCCTTTCTTGTCACCGCTGTTAATTCAGTAGTATATAAGAATTACATAGACGGAATGTTTTACAGAGATAATTTTATATGAAAATTCAATTGATTACCACGTGTTTATATATATATATATATGCTGTTGGTACAAAGGAAGAATAAAAATATATTTCAAAATAGGTCGGTTCACGAAGAGATTAGTGTTTCTTAAAAATATATATACATTATACACACGAGGATCATTACATAAGTTTCCTGACTTTTTTCGTATGGGCACTTTTATTGATAGTACACACATGAAACTATAGTCCCCTCCGAAGTAATCTCCTCCGGCTGCAATGCACTTGTTGTACCGTTCCAACAACTTCTGGAAGGCTCCATGGAAGTCCTCTTGTGTGAGCGTGTCAATGACTTTCGTCACAGCCTCTTTTATCTCCTCAATTGTCTCATAACGACAGCCTCTGAGCTTAGAGAATAACCAAAAGTCTCAGGGAACAAGGTCTGAACTATAGGGAGGGTAAGGGACTGTCTTTATGCCTATCTTGGTCAAATAGTCAGTGACAAGGATGGAGTTGTGGACTGGTGTATTGTCCTGCTGGAAATGCCACTGACCCGATTTGAAGAGTGCTGGCCTCTTCCGACGGAATCTCTTCCTGAACTCCCTTAAAACCTCAACATAGTAACCATAACCCTAACCCTTTGGTCAATCAACTGTGGTGTATTGACTTCCTTACTCTCTCACGCCTCTCATCATCCGTCACAGACTCCCTGCCTACCTTGAATCTCTTATGCCACTGAAAACTGATGCTCAATTCATGCAAGATGGTCGAAAAGCAGTCTGAAGCATTCCGTACGTTTCTGTGACATTTTTTCCAAGTTTAAAACAGAGTTTTATTGCATATTGTTCTTCTAGTGTGTCCTCACGTCCAGATTGCATTTTTGAAATTCACCAGCTGTGACAATCAGACTTTAGTAGGGTGTATTCCAATTGCTGCTTTAGCTGTTCATTTGAAGCTGAAATCATAAAAATTGGTCAGTCATCTCTTAAGATGTATAGCAATAACATACTGAATGTTCAAGAGTCTACGACAATTCTAAATGCGTGTACAAAAAAGTCTGGAAACTTATTGAAAGCACCCTCCACTCTCCCCCCCATTTCTTTCCCATCAGCTCACTAAAATCATTTCCACTTTCATAAGATCAAAAATCTCTCATGAAACCCGATATATTTGACTCTAAACCCTTTCCTTTCTGCTACACCTTTATTCTCTCCGTCATGTTCCTCATTTGGTTATATACAAAATAAAAACAATCCAGAAAACGGTTCAGTTTGAGAAAGTTCTTAAAATGAAATAAAAGAACGAAATATCGCATCTCTAAACCGGTTTTAAGTGTTTGATTTATCTAACTTTTCGCAGATTTCTATCATATAAGAGAGAGATAGAGGGGGTGGGTGTCATTGAAAGAAAGCGAAAAGCTTGAAACAGTAAAATATTGTCGGAAAGGCATTAAAACTCTTATGGAAAGATTTTGGTTGGTTGGTTTGGGTTTTATGACATATCAACCTTTGTAGGTTATTTAATGCCAAATCTATTTTTATGCAAATATTCGCTTCTATTTCAAACAATTCAGTTTAACTTGAGTACTCAGTTTGTCAAAAATATTTCTATTTCAACCTATTCAGTTTATTCAAAGAGTTCCAATTCTGCTAATTAATTTAGTGTAAGTACAGATTTTGTTTACACAGAGTTAAATGTCAAAACAGTTCTATATTAAACAATTCCTTTTAGCCTAAGTAGTTTCATTTTAAACAATTCAGTTTAGCATAAGCACGCAGTTTAAATGTAAGTACAGTTTAATTGTCTATTCATTTCTATTTCAAGCTATTCAGTTTAGTCAAACAGTTCTAATTCAAACAATTCAGTTTGATATAAGTATGCAGTTCTATTTAACCCATAGATAGGGCCCTATCAGGTGCTACCACTCCGGGGCAGAGTGGACCCAAGAGCAATGGCAGTGAAGGGGTGTTCCGCATTTCCCAAAGCTCCAGCATTACTGGAACCTCACCATCAGATTGTTTATTGTTATATCCAAGACAATCATTGGTGGTGGTGGGGGCTTACCTCCTCTGCAGAGGTGCATTCTATAGCCCCGGCCGACTGATTAATGGAAAGATTGGGCAAAAGAAATATAAAATAGATGTAGCAGAAAATATTGTGCATTTTTCTTTTCTGACATTAGAAACTAATGTTTCTATAACATTTATACAAAACATCAACGGGCATTGAATATTGGAAAGGATAAGGAGAAAAAAGAAAAAAGATTACAAGGAGAGAGAGAGAGAGAGAGAGAGAGAGAGAGAGAGAGAGAGAGAGAGAGAGAGAGAGAGAGATTATAGATAATCTTAGTTATCAACACCTTTGCAATATCCATGGATCTAGCTAATGGGACAAGAGAGTGAGAATGAGAAGATTCAAGCAAAGAGTGGGAGAGAAGAGTAGTAGAAGATAATGGATAATCTGAGTTTTAAACACCCATGGAATTTCCACAGCTCTAGTTGATTTATGTCGATTATCCACCCGGCTATTTGGGTCTGTTCATAAATTTCAATTCTGTGCTCTGTTTCTATAGAAACCGACAGGAAATGTATTTAGTGCAAGAAATTTGAGGTAAATCAAACTTTTTCAAAGAAAATGGGTACATTTCTATTTTCCCCTCGTCCTCTCAATTCGTTTAAGCAAGTTTGTTGGAAAATAATTGTTTTTGGCCTTCCCCGCTCTATCTACATCCCCATCCCTGCAACCTCTATATATGATTTCAGAAAAAAGAAGAAAAGGTTTTGGCAATGGACTCAACTAACAAACCTCTTAATCCTTTATTCATTGTCTTCATTCTCCCCCACCCCTCTTCCTTTCATTATAGACGCTACCTTAACACCCTTAATACATACTTACGTGGGTGCTCTTAATCCTTTTTATCTGTTTTCCATGGATAGAAAGGACTCTTAACGCCCCCCCCGGCCGCTGCTAAAAACACCCTGATTTTCTTAACAGGTGTTTATTCCATACTCTTTCTCCCTTGGACTGTTCGAGACCACGTGATAGTTAATTATTTCTCACCGCCGACAGGGGGGATCAGTGTTCAACTAAAGAAAAAAGGCCAGCAATTTTGGATACTGATTTTCAAGATAAGCATACCGCGCCCTCCTAAGAAAATTCAGCTTTCCTTGCTCAATTATTCCTCTTTTGACCAAGTGTCATACCAAAGAAAAACCTTTTTTTTTTTTTTTAGGCATCACATATTAAATTATGAATATTTGCGGAAGTAGATAGTTGTGGGAGTTTTAAGGTCCATCATTTTTGGAATGGGTATTTTCGAGTTTAACCTTAGTGAAATCTCGATACAATTTTTCTATCTTTCTATATAAATACGATGTCCAAGTAAAATAAGCAAACGAGGAAAAGCGATAGCGTACAACTTTCTATTGTTAGGATTGGTTTTAAATTTTTATACAGTCCAGTTGAGATGTCTTGTTTTTCGTCTTTTACGTAAAGCCATAATGATTCGTAACTTAAGAGCTGACATCGAAAGTTTTTGGTTTCATTTTGGCCCTCTCAGCTGCGGTAGGTTCCTCTGACTTGAGAATAAAATATTTTAAGGATCAACGTGGTGTTCAATTTACTGATAATAATCTCACGAAATGTTTTGAGAGAATTTAAATAATCCCTCAGGATTGAAATCTAAATCGGAGTTTATCTCCAAGACGTGTAAAAAAATAACTAAAAAATATCTCAGAGAAGAAGCAAAATAGACATCGTCTATCCAGAATTTTAAAAACATATTGCACTCATTTACGCACCTGCATATGCAAATAAATTAATTATTCAAATATATAATTCATATGTGTGTCTGGATGTGCGTTAGTAAAAAACTTTTCTGAAGAGGAATATTGTTTTCATTCAGTTTGATTTATTTCGGCACAAAACCATGACAGATGAGCACCCAGTAAGGATAAGATCAAATACACAATAAATAACGGATTTGGTTTGAGAACTGAAGAACACCCACTATGTAAAATGGTTGGTTTAGTTTCTTTGTTTAATAGCATTCAAACTTTTGTGGGAAAACCATCTTTGTAGAAAAACAATAGTGGTACTGTTTAACTCATAGCTATGTGGGGTGGCGATAAGGGGTTCATACCTTTTCTGAGGGGGCATTAGTCTGAAAGTGAACGTAATAGCATGACTGGAGTTCGAACTCACTTACTGCAATGTCAACGCTTTAACCATTAAACCACATGGACTCCCTCTCTATAGAATGGAAACTAAATCAGTAATTTAAAGAATTCATTTTATAAGCCAGAGCTTGCTTTTAGTCTTTCACATTGTTTTCATTTCAAAGTTACAAATTTATTATTTGATACCAATGTCTTAAAAAATCCAACATATATATATATATATATATATATATATATATATATATATATATATATATACTTGTGTAGGAATGTCTACAAGCCAACAGATTTGTTAATGTGCCATTTCTCTTATACTCTATATGCGCAAGTGCTTGCATGCGTGAAAATGAGTTTGTATGTTATCCAATCTGTTATCCGCCCTGTGATCCGATACCTAACAATGGAAACTATTTACCTGAGAGCTTCATACTAGACCCAAAACCAGATGGGTGGGACAAGAGAGCTGATAGGGGAAAAGTGAGGGATGTGACTTTCATTGACCAATCAGGACACACAGAGCCGATAATGACGAAGCATTACCTTGGCTGAGTGGGTGTGTGCCAGCAGAATATAGATTGTCCACACACACACACACACACACACACACGCATATATGTTTTCAAAATAATGTTTGACGAGAATTAATAAAGTAAAATTTAATTGTGGCTTATTAGAATTTTATTAACGAACTTAATTATCCCTATCGGTAACATATACACTATAATTTCGTAGATTCTTTATTTCTGATACATTGATTGACTTACGGTCAAGTACGCTTAAAACACCGCTTCCAGTTACCTCACTGTAGTTAAGCAGTGATGAGTCTTTTGTATTTAAGTGGGTGACCACTAAATAATATTAGTTACTATAAGCAACCTGAAGACTTTGCAAGACTAAGGGAAGCTTAGTAAATAACATGAATTGACAAGTTTATTGAACCAAGAGACTAACATATTTACCTGATTTGTCACAAGCAAAACCCATGGCCGATCCGAAAAAGTGATATAACATTTTTTTTTTTAACTCCAAGAGAGGTAGCAGGCGCTATGCAGCGAAATATTTTGGGCGTTTATATTTTTTATACTAATTTAACCAAGAAGAGGGCATAAGAAAAAGCAGATGTGACAATATTAGACAAAAGAGAATTATGAAACTGGTAAGAGAAAGAAAAGGAACAAAGAATTGGTAGGAGAAAAGAAAGAAATACAGAATTTGTAGGGGGAAAATTGACAAAAAGGTAAAACCCCGAAATATCTACACATTGAGAATTTGAAATAAATAAAACATTCGAAGAGACGAAAAGGAAAGGAAAATGTTTTCCTTATGATTTTTCAAAGGATTTGACTCGTACATTTAGAAATGCAGTTAAATTTATTTAGTCTGGCACCAGACAAAAAGAAAGATTGTGTTGCACCAATCTTTCGAGTAGAGAAGGCCATATATATTTATAAATGCATTTTCAAATGTGAAATGAATCAACTTCTCCCCTTAGTAATACATAAATAGCAATAAAAGCCGTTTGGCCTTGTTAGAAAGTCTTGAGCTGGAAACTCATCCACCTAAAAGAATTCACAATGACTCAATCTGTAAATTCAGATAAAAAAATACCTCATGTCATCAAGTATGATAATCAACATTTCATTTGCTTTTGTATATTAAAAAAATGGATGTTTATTTAAATGTGCTAAAAGTTGATCATTTTTTGAGAAGAATTTTAAATTCAATCAATGATTTCAACCTTTCTCTCAAATATTCACTCTTTCACGAAGTCAATAAGACAGGTTTTCAAACTTATTTTCTAATTGAAACTATATCCGCCATTTTAGATTTTTTTCTCTGTAATCAAAACCGGAATCCACAAATCATTTGTTGAATCTTATCACTTGTTCTGCCCGGCGAGCTGTGCAAAAATCTAATACGCATGACTAACCACCTGAAATTGTTAAATAGGCATTGACTCATGACCAAAAACAAAAACCTGTGTATTTTTCCCTTGTCCTCATTTTTTAAAAAAGATATCCCTCTGTCTATTAACCCTATCCCACGTCTATTCACAACAGACGAACCCTTTGTCAAGCATTATTATTCGGCTGCGTTCTCTTCACTAAAAACTTAGGGTCAAGCAGCATATCCTTCAATGAGTAGTCTTTGGTTGTGGTCGATTGAATTTGTCTACTTGTGTTTTTGTTGGAATCCTGGTTGAGTTCAGCCTATTAAAGTCGACACTTAATCTGAAAAGGTGGTGTAGGCATTACAATTTCGAATATTCAAGTACATCTGTAAAATCTGCGCTATTGCCGAGGTAAAAAAAATCTCATGTAAAGTGGGCCATTATTATATTTTTGGCCACTTGATACCCAAGAGGCCGAAATGTTAGTAATAGACTGAAGTAGGTCAAAATACGAATGTTTTTGACCGGGCTGATGAGTCTCCTAAAATATCTTGTCAGCAAATGAAATTAGCAAAACAGTAATGCTTTTAAAAAATGTTCAATTCTCAAATGCTAAACCACAAAAAAACATTGTGGTCTATTTGCCTTGGAGGACAAAAAGGTTTAGATTCAGCCCATAGAATTGACAAGAATTTTAATGAATAAATCAAGAGAATTTTTAATAAATAAATTCTCAACACCCTGAGAGTGAGGAAAATGTAAACTTCCGACTATTTCTTATTTTCCAAATTAAATGTGTAGGATACAAGGTTCATTTTAGTCACCTCAGGTGGTGTAAGGGTTAGCTAGCTAGATTAGCAAACATTCACGAATAAGTTCGACTCTCATTGGGTTCCCCATTCACAGTACCTTGTGCCACATTTCAGGAAAAAGCCAAGTGAATTACAAGAGTCATTCTTAAACGGAGGACTGTTCACTGGTTGCCTTACCCAGAGCCGAGCTTTGCCCGCCATGGCTAGTGGGAGAAATGATGCATACATACCTTTCTCTAAGGGGCATTAGCTTCAAGTGAGATGCAAACAAGAAATAAAGGCTCCCTCTATATTGGGTTTTTCAAGTTGTTTTGAAAGCTTTACACGTCTTAATCACAAATCCAATTAATCGAAATAAAAAGGGTCAAAATTGCCGAAAGTAAACTCAATTATTTTGGGTTTCTTATTGGCACGAGTATTCACTGTTCGGTCTTAAATGCCAGAATTTTGAATGCTGATTTTAAAGGTAAGACAAGTCCTTCTCAGTGCAATACAAATGTTCCATCCCTTAATCTTTTTTTCATATCCTGTCCTATCTACACTGAGGGGGTGCTGGTGGTGTCGTTGTAGCAAGTGAACCTGAATGATAGTTTGCGTTTTCACATAACCCTAATACTCTTTGGAAAGATTTAAATTCAACTATTTCCCCTCGAGCAATGGGTAAATATACTAGGCTCTTTAAACTTAGTATGGCAAGGAAACCCCGAATACAAATCATTTGTTGACCTGGAGAGGGATATGCTGTACCCGATTATTCCTGCTCAAGACATTCTATAAGAGTCGTACTCTCACCACCAAACTAAGCTATAGGAAATCTATTCTAAATCTTAGGAAAATACATTGGACATATATAACACCAGGTCTACAAAAAAAAAAAAAAAAAAAAATGCTTGTGGTTCCATTTCAGTTTCAAAGTCCCAATGAGATTTAAAGTAAATACTTAATTCTTGTTTTGCTGCTCAATTTTATTAGAAGCGTATTATTTTTAGTACTTTTTGCTCATTTTTTTTTTTTTTAATTTACGATTTTTACCGCCATTGAAATTCTTTAAAGTTTCTGCATCATTTAAATAACCAAACTGAAAGCCAAGATTCGAATTATCATTTCATATTGTTCAGACATGAAAAGGAGGCCAGAAATCAAGGCTTTGGTGGCGACATATACTTATTCCTTTATTGTTTCTCTCGCTCAACTATCCAGAATGTTTTGGCAAAGGTTAGAGTTGCGGGGAGGGTAATACCAGACATTCAAGTGATCATGACGGCAATGATTGCAGAGAAGAAAAAAAAAAAAGTCTAAATTAAAGAAAGAAAGAATATATGGCAATAAATTTTCAAACCAGACTTACCCCCCTACCTCCACTTCTCGATTGGAATGCCTCGTGGTAAACAGGGCGACTGACCTCGATACGGGTGGGAGAAATTTTGATCCACCCTTTTCATACCCCACTACTACCAGATTGTGGTTTCGATTTCAGGCGAACAAAAGTTATTTTATTTCAAACATTGAGGTCAATAAAAACTTGCAAGACATTTTTTCAAATAAATTTGATATTTCTACCTTTCAGAACAAGAACAACTGAGAAATGAAGTTTGTTGCAACAGTTTTGTAGACAAGATTATTAAATAAAACCACTGCTCAACGAACCTTATTAACTTGACGTAATGACTTCTAGCCAGAAACTTTGTTACTTCGTTTGCTGTTCTCTATCCACCAGACGAAAATTAGTAAATATCTACTGTACCTTCATAAAAAAAAAAAAAAACCCAACAGGTTTATTTTCATAAAACTTGGGTGTTGTAATAAAAATATGAACAATGTAAGACTTAAAACTTTATTTAAATATAACTAAACTGTGGTTAGTTAAGGTGGAGATATTTAAATATGTATCAGTGACTAATCCAGGGAGAAACAACTATGGTTGTCTTCCCCAGACTTCAATAATGAGATTAACCCTTTTGGCCACCATGGTAAATTCAGGAAATAACGAATTGCTCCTTACGTCAGAGTTACTTGATTTAGTTGGAAAACATGATTCCAGTAATATTTCATGGATTGCTCACCACACTCGTAAAATTTAAATTGAATTAACAATTCTCGAACATTTTATCATCGACTTCTATATAATGAGAATGCTATGGTAACTTCCAAAAAAACGTTATTATGAAAATAAAAATAATCTCATTGACCTGGGTGTCATAGTTCTTTTCTTTCCCAATCAGCAAATTCAATAAATTTTTTATGGTTTATTAACTTCTAATCTTTTGCTTAATTAAAAATAATGCTTACTATGTTTATTCATGAACATTGGGATTATCTAAATGATCCAATTTTTATAATTTGTAATAACACAACAAAAATGTCACTTTATACCGAGATTTTTGTCTGCGTAAAAATATTAAAATACTCTAAAGTATAAATCAATTTTTATTTCAACTTGTCACTTAATAATGAAAGTGATAGAGTCTGCGATTACGTTCAACCCAATCATCATAATTTCTCAAGGAATTAAATGTTAACTATACAATATTTCCACTAATTTGAAAGTAATTATAATATAAATTCTATAATCATGAGGTGATTCGACGTCGAACTTGATAGCTATCGAAGCCAGTTGAATTTGTCTCTGTATCCCACCAAACAGGACTTGACTAAAAGGCCTTTTTTATAGTGGAGATTTAGGGGTAGGTCGGCCACGAACCGAAACTCGTGTTTTGCTGGACAAATGTTGGATTTAGAATCGGTGGGTTATTGCGAACTAATGCATGCAAACCTATTCCTTAGCCTCTCGGCACGAAGCTAGATAACCTTACTGATCATAGCTTAAACTAAACCCGGTGGTCTCGTGCAGTGCATGTTATTGATCCTCCACCCACCCGAAGGTGGTCCAGCCGAAACTGGGGGCTATTCTACATCCAATCTATCATTGACCTTGAACCTGCATCCGGCACGAATGCCAGATGGCTTGAATAAAAAGCCAGGTGCAGCGAGCACGTGTGCCCGGCACCGGTTTGGCCATAGAAGTCGGTCTTAAAGTGGGTCCGGGTCAAAGATTATTCTGACACACAAACACTGTATAATGATAAGTTTTCAACAAAGTAGTTTCATGGTTTTTAATCCTAAATTCTAAATTATCAACGTCATACGCCAGAGGAATAATTGAATCAATGACTCATCCTCTCGTTTATAAAGGTCATGCGATTCCAACAGCATTTAAAATACTCACCGTCTAAAGCATCTGTAAAAATTTGTCTACTTGGTGCTAAACATTCATTAGATATTTCCAGAAAATAAAAATCATCGGTAACCACAGTTCAAATCCTGTTACGTTTTACCCCCAGCCCTGTGCCTTAACCACTAAGCTATCATTTTGACCTTGTTTCTCTTGTCCTTCTCAAGGACTCGAGCCGACTTGAACATTGGAAACTTGTTCGACCAGTTTTCTGTTTTGTTACTCTGTCATGTGTGACCAATATATATTTCTTTGACTATTTTGTGACTCAACACTATCACCAGGAGGTGGAAATTCTTGGAAAGAAGGCCAAAACCGACCTCCCTCTCCGCCTCCAGCAACCCACAACAGCTTTTCTTTACAATCAATCTGTCGGTATTATAAAAATCACTTGTGTGGTGACATTCAATGTTCAAATTAGTAACAAGTTTTAGTAAAGGTATTAGTAAATGCTACTTAAAATTTTATTTATTCGACGTTCTTAGTTCATGACGAGGAATGTGATAAAAGAGAAGAAAGGGAAAATAAAGAAAAGGAATAACGAAGAGAGAGAGAGAGAGAGAGAGAGAGAGAGAGAGAGAGAGAGAGAGAGAGAGAGAGAGAAACAAAAATGAACAAGGCAGAACGAGGTTAAGAATTGATTTGTATTACAAAAGAAGAGAACGTTTGCCCAAATAATTTCGTGCACGAGAGAGAGAGAGAGAGAGAGAGAGAGAGAGACTGATATTGTCATTACAGTTGAATTAACAATATTTTCGGTAATTTTCGTCTTTTATGGACGAGGGAGAATTCTAAAAAAATATGTTCACCGGGCAAATCAGGTCCGTACTTAAGACAGCACCTTCCTCATTGTATCAAAAGAAATAGATTCAGGTGGAATACCCAGGTATTTGTGATATAGATCAAGGGATACAAGAATTTTTGTTCAATATCTTTAAATTTTTAATAAATAAAATAAAGGCCTCTTTTATCTATTCTGAAAGATTTTTCTTTTAGTTATCGTAATTTTCTAAGATTAAAATTCAAACATAATAGGAAGGACCTTGAGCAACAATTGGCTTCATAACTCAATCCTGTAAACTAAGAATTTCGTGACCATATATCAAAGGACAATGTATATACGCGATCGACCTATACACGACTAAATACAGTTAGTTAAAAATACCAAAATTTAGATTAAACGCTGATTGAACGCGAATATCTCGTGTGGGGTGATAGTTAGCGAGCTAAACTAACAGACCATTCGTTCTGAATTAGATTCTCATTGAAGGCTTCATATTTCTTGCCTTGTGCCAAACTAAGCTTAGAAATAACTACATTAAAATGAATATATTAAGAGGAAATTTTTTCCATTCATTTGTTCCTGATATTATTAGGACGAAATTTGGTAAAAAAATATTTAAGTGTGAAACTAAAGAGAGCTTGTTTTACTACAAAATCTTTGCTGAATAAAGTTTTGAAAATAAGTAAATCGATAATATATAGTAAAACGGAGAATATCTGATGGAAACAGTTTGAATTCGGAATTGTCCTTCTTCTAGACTTGGAACTTCAACAAATTAAAGAATCAAGTCTGCTCTACTATTTATGGATAGTTTGTGGGAAAAGGAGAAGAGTTCATGCCTTTCCTAAAGACATTAAAGATGTAAATGGCCTTGTGCAGGTTTTGAACTCAGGTTACTGATTACATTTCTTACGACAATAACCGTTACGCTCAGTGCGCATCCCCAACAGAAGTAATAACAGAATCTAATGACATGCAAATAATCAAACTTCACCCTTAACACCATTTTTCTCCAATTTAGACTCTATTTAGTAAGCATAGTTTTGCTTAGATATGGCACAAAACCAAAAATATAGGGTACTGGATAAGAATCGAATTTATTTGTAATGATTTGTCATTTTTGCATTTTAACCATAACACAACGTGAGGTGCCCTTTAAAATGCTTTTATAAACACGGCTTAGATTTGACACAAAACGAAAATTATGTACCTAGCGAGATTCGAACTCAGTTGTATCTATTATGTGAGCCCAGCTTTTTAACTTTGAGAGTCGTTGAAACGATTTTAAGCCACACCCAGAAGGAATCAGAGAACCAGAAGTGTCCTGAAAATATTAACCCTTTTCAGCTTGTGCTCTGGCGTCAACATTCTGAGGATTCCATCATGCAGATACCCTGCTTATCCTCAAGATCTTAGTTCAAACTGTTTGGCGATGACTTCTTTCTGGAGTCAGCTTAGAACTTCTTGATCAACCCTCGTTGTATATAATGACGTCGATTAGTTATTTACTAAGATATGCTTAATTGTGACACAAAGAAGGATATACGAAGAACCCAATGAGAATCTAATTGGTTATCGTTTACCCCTTTAGAACGGCCCTTAATGATGTGCATTGGTCATTCAGTTAAAAGTAAATTGGTCTTATTTTCAAAGTGCTCAAAAATTATACCCCCATTTCAAAGAGTGGGCGGTTCTCTTAGAATCCCCCCCCCACTCCACATATTAGAATATGGTCACGATTCTACTTTGAATACAAACCAGCCAACGCTTTAAATACCGTTGGTGTGAGTTAGCAGCTAAAGCAACGTTAAATAAAACACGATGAACCAGTTTTCATTTCCGCCAAGATTAAATGCAAAAGACTATCGGCAGAGGAAATTGTTCTGTTCTTATAACTTTAAACCAAAAGTCTGTTTAAAGTAAATTATGGAAATTTAAAAAGAATAATATCCCAGTCGGAGCCTGTAGAATACACCGATTGCATTTTTTCGCTATGAATGTCCTAGATATGACGCTAAGCAAACTGGTGGTGAGGCCCCAGCCCTGGAGCTTTAGGAAATGTGAGTATCTCTTCATGACCATTGTTTTAAGGTCCCACCTGACCTGGAGTGGTAGGCCCTATCAGGTGCTACCACTCTATGAGTTAAATAGAACAGTTTGACCATTTCGAAATGTACAAAATTACTTAAACTGAATCGTCAGCAATAGAACGTTGAACATTTTTTTGAAACTGTTCGGATTTATAGTAAATAGAATTATTCGCGTTAGGAATACACGGAACCATTTAACTGTGCAAAAAGAGCTCGGGTTCGTTTAAGAATGTAATCGAAAAAATGTGTATACAAATAACTTTCAATATACAAAAGTTGATATGCCATAAGACCCTACAAAAATATGTCGATGCTTTATGACCCCAAAACTTTTATACATTTCACGTGACTGTAATAAACTTTTTACTTGACAAATATATATATATTTTTTTTTTTTTTTTTTTTTTTTTTTCTTCCAGATTTTCATATGAAAACCGGAAAATCAAAAACCTACAAAAAATCCAGCAATTTGACCGAATAACGAAACTCGAATCTTCTGATTATTCTTTCAAGTGAGACTAAACGTAAATCCTCACTTTAGGGATTAAGGATTTGCTTCCGACTTCTCAGTGGTAAGTTTTCTCTCTAAAAGACTCGCTGGCTCCGTATTCGAAGATTTTGATCGGATGATGTTTACCCGGCTGGTGTTTTTTTTACCTATCATCACCGGGTAAACATTCATTCGCTTGACTTCTTTACTGTCGGCTCAAATGGCCAAATTTACATAACACGTAAAAGTAGGTTTTTTTTTTTTTTTTTTTTTTTTTTTTTTTAATCGAGGTGGGACAGGTGCTGTCTAATAGGAAGGCTCCCTGAAGTTGATAATTCCCCTACCCACTGATGTTCATGTTTCGTCAGGATGGAAGCTAGGGGCTTTCGTCAGATGAAGTTTAACCCGGCACATGTGGCTGGATTGCATCACCGGGTAAACATTCATCTAACGAAGTTCCCACTTGTCGCCTTTTTCAACGTGAAACGATCACTGAATGACTGGCATTTAATGCTGACACAGTAAGTATATTTCAGTCTATATCGATTTGAAAACAAACTGCCAGACCTCCTTGTTCATGTACAGCGACTGTCTGGGAAGTAACCGTTCTGCAAATTGCGACTAACTTTAGAATTTTCTTTCAGAAAAAATGATGCACGTTAAACTCTTTCGTTTTCATGTAACTTTTAAAGAAATAAAAATACAGTTTATATGGTTTTACTTGATTCATTTTTGTTTGTGTAATCGCTTATTTTGGAAAGTTTTCTCTATCCCTTAATTCCTTGTGGAAGGATAGTGGTACACCCTCTAGTTTGGTGGGTGACACAACCAGCTTTAGCCCCACCGGAGGATTGCAGAACTTTAACGATAAACCAAGTATCGTCCAAAACGCTAGGTGTCACCGTGTCTCCTTCACCGGACCAATAAGGAAAACAAATACGCTAAGTTGAAATCTTAACTTATTCCAGTTTCATTCTTTTAAGTTCTAATCTGAATAGACAAATATGAAATGGGCCAACTGCTTCATATCTTCCGAACATCATTTGAGGGGGGGGGCTTGAAGGGAGGAAAAATTCGTAATAACTTTATCTTTTTGTCGATCAGTCTGTTTTGTGGGTTTTTTTTTGTTTTTTTTTGTTTAAAACCGCATTTGGTATGAAACGATCGGATATACCGAAATATTTGTAGAGGATTTGGTAGAAGGTAAGTAGCTAAAATAAGCCAGTCAAGCCGAGAATAACACCACTGCAGACAAAATTGAATTACAAATTTTTAAAGATTTTACCTCTTGTTAAAATGGTGAGCGGAGATCTATCTTTATAGAACCATCTCATTACACTAAGAGTTAAATTCGGAATATATCCTTATGTCTGCAGAAATATGGCGAGTGAGCCAGGATATCATTGGATGGCTCAACATTGGTTGCGACCTTGATTTGTGTATCGTATCAGGTGAGTATACGGATTACCAACATGTGCCAGATGTTCCTATTCACAGACGAGCAAATAATGATCAAATGGCTGTTAGATAGAACCCTTCACGTGCTGTAATGTTTAAAGAGCCAGGTTAACAGATTACTATTAGTGTTTCTTTTTAGATGCCCAATACTTCTGACCATGAGCTTAACTAAGCTGGACTTAGTACATAAGCAGTGATCGCTAGTTTTGTCGAAAACTTGCTACTGGTGTGATTTTAAGCCTCGACGTGAGCATCACACGAATGGCTTTGTGGCAAACTAAAGACGTCTGGCGTAGAGCAAATTCACTGTTGGGTTATACCTTGTGACCTACGGGCACCTCTGGTGGTGTAACGGTTAGCAAGCTAGACTAGCAAACTTACACGAGTGAGTTTGAGTCTCATTGGGCGCCCCATTCATTCGGCCTTGTGCCACATCGAAGCAAAGAGCTTTGTAAATTACTATACCTTGTGACTTAGTATCATTTCCTTGGTAATGATTAACAAGCCGATCTCACAAGAGAGTGAATTTTGTTCTCAATGGATGCGCAAATTTTTGTGCCTTGGTCTATTCTAAGCAGACTGTCAGCTATGACTAATCGATCAATTGATTTTCCCCATTCATCTTTCATTGTACGTATCCCTGAATTTTAGTCTGCGCAAGGCATCAAGAGAAAGAGCTTCTTGCGAGAATCAAAGTAGCTATTGTTTATCAGACTTGCTGGTAGACTTAGTCTGATGATCACATAGGCGAAAAACTGACAGTCACCAAGCACCGTTGACTGTGTCAAGCTATTTTAACTTTAATCTATATCATATATCAATAGTCGGTTGTTTATTTATAATTGATGTTTTCAGTCTGGAAAAAGGTTGGTGTGTAGGAAAAAGTAAAAACTACTCTAAATTAAAAGACGGGGCTGCTATAAAAGTGAAAAAAGGTATTTTAGAAATACGAACAAACGCTACTAAAAGGTTTTCATGTATGTACAGAGACCTTCAAAAAATTAAAATATTCCCAGTATTTTTATGCTTTCAACATAAGTAAATAGACCAACATTCGGGGGGGGATATGTTTTTTTTTTTTTTTAGTTATATATATATATATATATACATACGCACACACATTCTTAAACTTTCTGCACGATCAGGAAGTGTCAAAAGGTGAATTTTAAGCGTTGTTTAACTGGTTTGAATTTGAAGTTTTCCTTTTCCTACACCGGTTACCATGACAAAGTTAAAGAGGTCAGTCTGCCCTAATATTTACACATCACTGACGGGAGAATAGTTGGATTAATACTTCACCCAAGGTTATTAGCGTTATGTGTAAATGCAAACAGCCATGTTCAGGATTTTATTTTAGGGTTATGTTCATTTCCTACGTCAGTAACCATTACACTACGAGCGCCTCGTATGTGTTTGAGGGAATAAAAAAAAATCCTCGACCCAAATGTGTTGAACTGCAAAATGAAAATGTGGAATAACATTTGGTTTCATTGTTCAAGATCATTTCCGTCCTCTCTCCATAGTATGTCTGAGATTTTTATTTGCTCCAAACTGCTTAATTTTTTCCTCCACAGACTCTTGAATGAGATGAACATTTTCAGTGACTTCAAAAGACGAGAGAAAATTTAAAAAAATAGGCAAAATTACGATTCCAAAAAAAAAGATCGAACGTTGCATTTACTTGACTAGAAGATCATCCTCATTCGTCCCATAAATTAGCTTGATCGTGGTGGGGCATGTCTCAGGAATTGTTTGGCATCGTTCATCCCGGTCTAGTTTGTTTAATTTAACAAAGGGCTTCATAAACAATGAAACAATACATTCTTACATCATACAAAAACACATCGTAGCCATGGAAATTCCTGGGACTTCAAACTTTCACGCACTTTTCGCCGAAATCCTCAGGTTTTAATTTTTTAACATTTATAATTTACTTTAAGTCGGTGCTTAAAAAACTAAATAGTTACAAGAAAAAAAAATTATCTTCGATTATTCCGTTTCAACTCTCATTCTAATAGAAAACCAAGTATGTGCCCCCAAAGAAAAAATTCTTTATAAACTAAAAGATGAGCTTGTTAACTGTGTGACAAGGTTTTAAGTTTATTCAATACCATTAAAGAAAGCGTCCAGAGTATGAGAGAAATAATTTGATAAACTCTTTCAAAGTGAAATTCTTTTAACACAGCATATTAATGACAGAGCGTTATATTTTTTTTCCTGTTGATGCCAATGATCAGTTTTTGAGTTCCAATAAAAGGAAACAAGTTTTAAGGATGATTTTAAATATCAGCACGCTCTTTGGGCTTTGAAGATTGGAACGATAAAATCTCACTACCCCGATTTTGCCTAAGTACTTCAATATAATTTGCATATGTATTCTTTTATGAACGGATAAGTCTAAAATGTGGTGGATATCAACAAATGGGATTTAGTATGAAGTAGGTTCCGAAGACGGGAAATTGTTCTCTTAGAGTTGGTTTCAATGATCTGAAAAATCTTTATTTTCCACGTACCGCCTTGAGCCTGCATGATGGACTTCCTTCACTGTTTGTGAACGTATTTCTTGCCTCATCTTGCCAGAGAAAAGGACAAAAACAAAACACACACACACACACACACACACAAAAATAGTTTCCAGGAGCTGCTTTTATTGCGCTGCATTGGTGCCACACAACGAGGAATATTGATAATTCTTGCAAGTTTTTTTTCGCACCAGGTCTAACAAGTTGATTTTTCACTAAACTTTGAGCGACAATAACTTTCAAGTCACCAGGACTCTTCGAAGTAATCTGATGTTGGCAATGCTATAGTCTACATAGTCTCAATTCTTTCAATTTTCCCATTGAAAACGGTCCCAAAGGCTCCCATTATAATTGCTATCACAGCCATTTTCATAGTCCACACAGGTTTCAGCTCTGGCATAATCCAAGTATTAACTTATCTTTTCGATTTCTTCCATTTTCACTCAGTCCATTACAACAGAAAAATCCACAAGTCGTCAAGTTCTTTCCTCCTTGTTAATTAAAACTAAGCCTGACTTAATGATCTGGATTTGGAAATCCGTTTGTATTTCAATATACCGGCGGGGTGTCATTTTCGGGGAGAGATTGTAGTTTGATCATATAAGTTGGTAGTATCATCAAGTTTTAATCTTGCATAATTCCCTGTAGATCCCCTTTCCCACCCAGTCATGCCTGCTCTTGAATTTTTGTGCCAGTTTGCTGCATTCGCTTATGCGATTAACTTTCATTATTAGCTTCCCTGAAGCTTGATGACGAATTAAATTCTATTTTTAGATTTAATATTATAATTTAAATGCACATTATAAATGATTTTGGGGGTCCATTATATATTTAGCATTTATGAATCATTGCTGAGAAATTATAGTGACCCGTTTAAACGTGAACAAGCCCCCCCCATCATTGTCTTTAAGCTGTAAATAGGGAGAGAAGTTGTTTTATTCAATAATTATGATGCTGTTGCTTTCACGAAGATCTTCTACAATGTGTGTAACTTTATTGTATACTGGGTAAAAAAAACAAAACAAAAAAAAAAAAACATAATATCAATGATTATACACCATATTTTTACGCTAGTATTAGCTGGAGGCCTTCATGGAACTGAGTGACCGCGCATATCTTAAACCAACTAGAACTCACAGTATTTTGAGTAGAGTATTATGTTTCTCCAAATCAGTGCAACTATCCTTAAAACAAATGTAAAAAAAAAAAAAAAAAAAAATCTAACCCATGAAGCAGTGTAGATTATTGATGACCGAGTTGAGGAATACGAATTATTTCTGTAATTGACCTATAAAACAAATTCCAAGAGTTACGAAAGATAAAGTCTTAAAAGAACTTTCCTGAATTAGACGTTGAGCACCAACAAATACTATAAACAATTGTTCTTCCCGATACGAGATCTTATTTCCAAGAAGTGACTTTTCCATGGGTTGAGACAATTTTTAAAGTTGTCCTGGTTCTGTTAAGAGAATTTCAGATATCAAGCAATAAAATTAATTCTCCCCTTTGGAACTGGACTGATTATTTCCAGCCAAATAACGTAATTGTTATGTGTTTGTCTCGGAAAACAAGACCCCGTATTTTATCTACAGTCTAACCGGGTACCTTCCTCCCTCCGATTTGTTCTCCGTAAAATTCTCTCTTCAATTTATCAGTACGATCTTTTACAGATCCACCAACAATTTTGACTGGTAAAAATCAAGACTGTTGAAAGTGTTTAACTTCTGAAAAAAGAAAAAAAAATGACTGGGTGAAGATAGAAGGGATAAACAGCAGCATATCAGTGTGTGTGTATGTATATATATATATATAAAAGCCCGGACGACAGAGACAATCGCCACCTAGGATTTTGGCACAGAAGGTTTGAATATGCAGAAATAGCAGTACGAAAGAAAGGAACCGGGAAACAATTAGTTAGGGGGAAAAAAAGGGACAGATTTTAACGTCATTAACCCTTAAGGGCTATTTTTTTCTTTAGGTTCAAAAAATTTTGGATATTATACATTTCTTTTGATGCCTCATTGTTTCTTGCACCGAGTATATCAAGCAATGAAATAATTTACTCCTTGTAAGGTTTCAAGTATTTGTCAAATAATTTATTCACAATTATATGGATTCGTCTAACTGATCCAATGATTCTTGCAATAGATATACCGACAGGTCCACATAAATAAAATTCACTCCTACTAAGAGTACCAACTATTAATCAGTTTCTATCGTCACGAGTTCAAGTACTAGCGTCTATGCTTTCAAGGGATTCAGTAAAGAAAGAAATAAAAGAAAATGATCAATCGAAAAGGACAAACAGAAATAATATGTGCTTTGTCGATTTTAAAAATATTTCAATTCAAAAAGTTTGGCAATATTTTGGTACTTGCTGTTGTTACCAAAGCAGAAAGCGCTGTGATTGGTAGTATCATAGTAGGTGTAATAATATCATGGGCCATTAATACATTCGGTGGACGATTTGAAAGCTGCCCAGATGAACGTAGTCTAATTCAGGAGCTTATGCTTTACACGATAGTTAAAGAAATTTCACTCGGAGTGCAAGATCGATCGGGCCTAAAATGGTGGATTCCGAGATTGTTCTAATAGAAGCGAATCTCGTAAGAGTAACACGGAGAGTGTCAATCAAGTTCGGCATCTCACTGTCCAGTGTTGTCACATTCAGGTCTTTGGTGGAAATCATTTACTATAGAAGCACTTCTGGTAACGGATTTCACCGATTAGATTGATGTCAAACCATGTTGGGTAATTTTATGCCTTGAGGTTAGGGAATGACGTTTATATTTACATTTGTGTAAGAAAACAAAACAACACCGTCTTATCGAATACGAATATTTTTTAATAGATCTATTCAACCCACAGGTGGAGACCTAAGCAGGTACAAAAACTCCGCGTCAGGGTGAGCCTGGGAGTAATAGCAATGAAAGGATACTTTACATTCCCAGGACTGGAGCCTCACCATCAGATGCTGTTCAATGTCATACCCAGGATACCTAACGGATTTCAGTGATCAAACTTAAACCGAAAAATTTATTTTGGGAGGGCGATTCATTCATAAATTCAGCCTATAATTGTTAAAATTTCTGGGAAACATTTGGGGTATTGATGGGTATTTAATGCCAAATCCCATTTATGCACGATTTTTTAAGTAAATAGGTGACTAGAAATGTCTAGCTTATTTGCACAGTTAAGCAGTTTCAAGTATAGTAAGGAATGAAACATTTCTATTTGGTTGACTGCGGCAAACTGCATGTCAATTAACCCTTTTAGGTTGATTCATGCCAAATACCGTTTATACATAGAATGTTTTTGTAAATGAATACGTTGTAGGTAACAACTTTTTATGCTCGTCAGGGCTCATCTGTTCGCACAGTTAAATGAGCAAGAATTATTAACACTAAGTTTTTCCATATAGTTAAATGGTTTCAAATATTTAAAAGGGATTGAATTTTTTTTTTTTTACTCATACACGAGACCCATAACAGTATTACCTCTTCGATCGGAGTGGACTTGGGAATAATTATGAATTACCCAAAGTTTCAGGACTAAAGCCTCACCATCAGATGCTCTTGTGTCATATCCGGGACACTCATTGGAGGGAGAGTCTTGCACCTCTACAGAGATGAGGTCGGCGTATCCAACAGCCTCACTGGTTTTTGCTTTGACATGCTTTATTCCTGGCACCTAACAGCAGACATGAAAAGTTACTTTGATTTGCCAGTTTCAATGATCAAAGAAAACCTGTAAATTTAATGTTTAATTTGCTGAATTGTTAAGATATTGCCTATTGCTTAAACTTAACGTATCGAGAAAAAGGACACACAGGAGGAGGAGGGAAGTTTATTTTCCTGTCAATAAATCAAAAGTCTTTATACTGCTTCCCGCTTCCACTTTGCGTCAGACAAACGCACATTATAACGAGTCGAGTTATGTAAAGTACGGAAAAAAGACAATTTCAGAAAAACTGTCAATACGAGTTACCTTTTAAAAATAAGTGCCCGTGGTGTAGTCGTTATCGTCGTAGGAAATGGACACGGCGACACGAGTTCAAATCCTGGACGTGACTGATTGCATTTCATATAGCACTAATACCCTTGGGGAAGGTATGAATCCAATTATTCTCCCTCCAGCTATGGGTAAATAGTAGGACAGACTAGGTTCTTCAGCCTTGGTTAGGCAACTAGTCTAGGAGAAGGAAAACTCTGAATTGAAACCTGTTAAACTCCGCTTAAAAATTGACCTTGTGTCATATCCTGCCAGAGCGGAGGGGTTGGTAAGTATTACCTTTTAAAAATAAAAGTTAAGTCTTGAATTTAAAAGCAATGAAGAGATTTACTCGAGAATTTTCTGCTCTCAACGAAGAGAATAAAGATTAACAGAAATTGATTATGACATCCACACATTTCAAAAAATAAAAGGAACTTTAAATTGAAAGTTTTTAATGGAATGCCAATCTGCTTAGGGTTATTTTACGGCTATAGATAAAGAAATTGCTTTCCTATGATTTACAAAAGCTCTATTTGATCCATGATGTGATCCTAACAGAATAGACTTAGAAGTAACCCGTGATGGGTTACTCTACACTCTCAAGATCTCCAAAATTGAGCCCCAACATCAGATGGAGTCGTGTGTCATACCCAAGACACTCCCTTGAGGAAGTGAGGTTCTTACCCTTCTGCAGAGAGTCAGCATATTCAAAGTCCCGTTGGCAGTGGGGTGGTTCAAATAATCGCCCACACCAGTAAGTATTTGACAGGGCAAGAAGATATTAGGAAATGTGTGTGTGTGTGTGTATAATAAAAATAAAGGGTAGCTTATCCAAAATTAAGCCAGAAATCTTTATGGATCTTAAATGCACAACATTTATACGTTGATAAATTTCTATTACTATATCCATAAGGGACTAATTAAAGTACATTTTCTCAAGTAGTTTTTAATTAAAAAAACTGAATAAATTTCATTGCAGCTTGTTGTGAGAGTCTTAGAAAATTTTGATATCTTTTCACTAAAAGTTCAGCACGGGTTTAAGTTTATGGAAGAGTTAAATATAAAATTTTTGAATTTCATAAAATTTTTTAAAAAGTTTGGTTTGATTAAGATATTTTCAGGTTTTCTTGAAATGTATCGTTTGTAAAAAAAAAAAAAAAAGAAAAATTATAAAGTTCTGAAAAGGTCAGCAAAATAAAAAAATCCTACGCAAATTCTTACGGCACACCTTTTGCAAACAATATTTCCGGTTCTACCGAGAATAAAAGTGGATATTATTCCTTTGAGAGATTTTCACACCAGCGATAGCTGCTGGTTTTCTGTTGGAAATCGAGTGCCCCCAAATCTCCAGGACTCTTCTCAGTATTCTGGCCGATCTTCAGGAGTTTTTTGTTCTGTAGCAAACAGTTTCAGACAGGACTTGAACTCGTCTCGCCGTGTTCATTTCCCGATACTGTGACAGACAGACACAGAAGTCAAGTTGAATAGGGTCCTAACAATTTTAGCAGCGTAACAATCTATTAAAGGGAAACTCCTTAGAAGGCCACCGAAAGGCGTTCAGAAAATGTTTTTTTTTAGTTAACAGAGAAAAAATAAGATTTTTTCGGGATGAAAGCGTTCAGCGATGAAGACTTGTCACATGGTCAAGGAGCTGTATTAACCAGTTCAGTGAAATACATGTACAGACGGAAATCTACCTACTGTATCCGTATTACGTGCTGGTCATGACGTAATCGCTTCACGTTGTAAAAAGCGATAAATGTTCGTAAGATAAGATCTAACTGCCAATGCAATCCAGCCACATGTGTCGGGTTAAACTTCACCTCCATCTTTGACCAAGCAGTACAAGTATTATTGTGCGTGGGATCAATTTCAGGAAGCATCCCTATTAGACAGCATCTGTCAAAACTCGATGAGAAAATAAAAGTGGGGGAGGCGCTTAATGTTGCGCATATTTCGCGGCGTTTTAGGACATGTCTACGGGGCTGACTTTTTATCAATTTAGCATAATGACGAAACTAAAAATATCTTCCACTTGGCACAACATCTAGATAAGAAAAAGTTGAGTTACATGCCAAACACTTTTGATCTGAAAGTTTTAGCTTTATCTTAGTATTTGATAAAGTAGTTAAAATCAATAGTGAAAGAATCATTTGTTTTGCGCAGACAAAAAGTCGAAAATCAGAACAATTAATTAAGAAGAGTTGGTGCTCATTTGATTTCGGAGAAGGTTTTACACTCCGAAGTAACGAAATGTTAAGATTTCTGCTGAAGGAAGGACGAGTCGAAGATTTGTGCCAAGTGGGAACAATGTCAAGTCTTAGAGAGCGTTTAGTTTATCCAAATCAAAGATTTGATCAATGATTCAACTGTTGCAATTTTAAGGAGGTCGGTCGAACTGAAGAACGAGGAAAAAACTGTCGACTGAAATAGTTGTCAAAGACTTCTATTTGAAAGAACCTTGTTCTTCAAAAATTTTTGCAGGTTTGTAAAATGGACTGGTAAATGAGTGTATTAAAGTAGAATTAAACAAGGGTTAGTACTTTGTCAAGATAAAATTTACAATCGCTTAGCTAAAATAGTATTAAGATCTTTCGTTGAAGTTGAGACTAATGTCAGGCAAGACCAATTTTAAGTGGCGGTGGGGAATCTTGACGTAAATTTTATTTATAGCCAAGAGACTCTTCGCAAAGGATCAGCTTTGAAACTAATGGCAAAAGATCTAAGTAATACAGAGAAAAAATTCTGACCAAACAAGAACATCAGTAGGGTGGGGTGGAGAATTTTCAACTTCAGGGAGCCTTCCTATTAGACAGCACCCTGTCCTACCTCGTTTAAAAACAAACTTTCTACACGTTGTGTAAATTTGGATCTTTGAGCAGACAGTAAAGAAATTTAGCGAATGAAGATTAACCCGGTTATGATAGGTAAAAAAACATCAGCCGGGTAAACATCATTCAATCAAAATCTTCGAATACATAGCCAGCGAGTCTTTAAGAAGGAAAACTTACCACTGAAGAGTTGGAAATAAATCCTTATTCACTAAAAGCGTGGATTTAACATTTAATGTCACTTGAAAGAATTAAAGAGTTTTGTCTGTCAGTCAAATTGAGGGAATCTACTTTAAGGTTCCTTTTAATTTTCCAGTTGTCTTCGGGAAGTGAAAATCTGGAAAAAAATTGTCTATTAAAAGAATTTATCACAGCCACATGAAATGAGTGAAAGTTTTAAGGTCATAAAGCGTTGACATTTTTGTATTGATCTTTTGGTTGGGTTTTATGGCATATCAACCCTTGTATGTTGATTTATGACAAGTCCTCTTTATAAATATCTATTAAGTGATTTGTTACAGTTTTTAGATCATATTCTTAAACGAACCTGAGTACTTTTGCACAGTTGAATGATTGCATGTATTTCCAACATGAATTCTATTAACTATAAATCTGAACAGGTGCCCGTGGTGTAATGGTTATCATCGTAGGAATTGGACACGACGATACGAGTTCAAATCCTGGACGAGACTGATTGCATTTCACATAGCACTAATACCCTTGGGAAAAGTATGAGTCCAATTATTCTCCCTCCAGCTATGGGTAAATAGTAGGACAGATTGGATTCTTCAGCCTTGGTGAGGCAACTAGTCTAGGAGAAGGAAAACTCTGAATTGAAACCTGTTAAACTCCGCTTAAAAATTGACCTTGTGTCATATCCTGCCCGAGCGGAGGGGTTGGGTAAATATGATAAATCTGAACAGTTTAAAAAGTGGCGTGGTTAATGAAGATGAATAGAAGCAGCTGTAACAAGTGGTTTGTACTTTAAGATAAAATTCACAATCGATTGGCTAAAACAGTGTTAAGATATATTTCATTGAAATTAAATGTTAGGTTAGACAAATTTTCAGTGGCATGGAAGTCGAGCAGATGAATAATTACCCAGTGATGATGAATAATTACCCAGCGATGATGGTAAAGACACCAGCCGGGTAAACATCCAATCGAAATCTTCGAATGCGAGGCCAGCGAGTGTTTGTAAGGTTTCTTACAATTTTTCCGTTTGTCGTCTATCAGTGAAAATCTGAAAGAGTTTAGTGTTTATTATTATTGAAAGAAAAATGCCCTCAGGGTGTCTGTAGCGGGGAGGGAGAATATATCACCCATCTTACTTGCTCCTACGGTAACGATCTGGATATGTACCCGGCTACAACGTGTGATTGCGGTAGAAAATTCAACAGCTTGCGAGGAACACGAATCCACAAGGCGCACTGGTGCGAAGAACGTAATTCTCCTGCCGGAGAATGTAAATCGATTGATGGGCCTATGAGTCCGGTTTACCCCCACAGTATTCACAAGCCCATTGCTGACCATCAGCGTCCTGGAGACATTTTTTGCAAGCCAAGAATTTAGTGGCCCAAAGGTAATCAGATAGCTACCTGGACTAACTTAGACCACGAGCTTTCTTTTTACTCACCACCCATCTTGAGGGCCCATTGATCAACAAATAATATCTTTTAGCGGAATTATATATAACGTTTGTCTCGAGTGCTTTTGGGCAGTAACGCATAAATGAAAGAAAACGAATCGAAAAGATAACGGATATAGAAAGGATTTCAACACGAATGTTATACACGTGTAACCACCATTCTCGTGTAATTACGCAAAGTCAAGAAACGGTTGCTATGACATCTAACGGCCGTAAGTAAACGCTTTTTTAAATCACAAACTGCACCAAAATGAAGATGAACGAACGTCTAATGTAATGTCCGCTTTTAGTTGATCTTATGTATACATAGGTTTTTTTTTTTTTTAAATACCCTAGCCGGTGGCAAAAGCTGCTCGGTAGCGCCAGGTGTGGCAGTACCGCCTTAAGCTACCGAAACTGTGTTATCACCCTGGATGGCGGCTGATGAGGCTAGGGTATCGCACGTGCTTCCACACGTTGTATGATGAAAAAAAAAAAAAAAAATTACGTCACATAAATTAAATGAAGTGTATAAAAGTTTGGTCATAAAGCGTTAACATAATCAGTATTAGTCTTTGCGTTGCTTTGTGTCCTGTGGTGGGGCGCTCTCGACCAGCTGTAGTTGCGTGCCGCATAGTTCGTTCGGGTGTGTTCAGCCACTGGATACAACTCCTCTGGCCTCAGGGGGCCGTCCCCCCAGGCTTTAACCCTCTTCGGAGGGGTTGGGTTTATCGCCCGGCGACGGAGGCGCCCCGAAAAGGGGAATGCCGACGGGGTCCGAGGCATTTTTGGAACTGCCTGTCGTGTTGGGCTTCGACCCTGCGACAGGACCCACCTTAAAAACGTACGCTGGTTGGGCGTAGGATAAATCATCAGTATTAGTCTTTTATAGCATAAAGACCCCTTATAAGTTGATTAAAGCCAAGTTATTAAAAAAAAAAATTGTAAACGTTTTGGAGCTTTAACAGGGTGGAATGTTGACGAAGCAAGTTTGAGCGATAGCCAAAAGACTTTTCGTAATAACTCCAAAAAGGTAGGTTTAAAGTAGGGGAGGTCAGGCACGAGCGCTGCTGGTGATGGACTCAAATGAAAGTTCAGGCACGGATGCCTGATTATAACTTAAACTAAACCTCTTGGTCCAGTGCTATACAATGCTTGCCAATGACTTCATCGCTCAGCTGCGTTATTTTGCTTAAGACTGTAAAACAGACTAGGCTCAAAGCCGTAAGAAAAGAAAAAACTGGTCATCACTATCCGAACGTAGTTTCATTCACCGACTTAGTTCGTGAATCAATAACATCCACTTCAACAATTCGAAAACACTTTTATGCTATGGTCACCAAAACAAGTTAGTGTCTCTATGCATCAAACTCAATCCCTATTTACATCGTTGGGCAATCTAGAAAGAAAAAGAATGTGCTAACGATCCTTTACGAAAAAAGTCCACACGAAAGGAAAATTTACAATTTGTAAAAATAGACAATGGTCGCTTGTATTAGGGCCACCCATTCAGAGACTATTATGGCAGAGACGCTGGTTCACCGGGCGAGAAAAAAAAGCCACACCGCATATCCGGAGAAATCTAGTTTGTCATCTAACGGTTTTTTTAGGGGGGGTGAACCACTAAAACAAGCTAATTGCGCTATGAAACGAACTTAAACCCATGTTTACATGTTGTGAGAGGGTGGGGTGATTTAAAAATATGCATCAATATAAAGATAACCAACGAAAATGTACAAAAGGAAACAATGTATGCAAGATTTTACCTTGTAAGCTCGAGGGATAATTCATGGCCGGCACCTACCATGCGACACATTCGCGTAATTTATACCCACCTTTCGCCGAATCCCAAAGAGAAGAGCGTCTCAGACGGAATTTGGTTCTTGTAAAAAGTGACCAACGCACGAGAAGAAAAAGGTTCGCCTTCCTGAAACTCCTGAGATGTCGTCCATATTACGAGTCTCATAATGCCAAGTAAGCAGAGAAACGGTGTTCCGATATTTGTAGCGGTGGCACTACATTGCTGCATATAGAACTGGTTTCCTGTACAAAAAACTTTCCATTCAGTATGCGAACCATGTTGTACTCAAGCTTGCACAAGTCAGTCGATAAGTCAGTGAAAGAAGGCGTACGTAATCGACTCCTCCATATACTGCCAGACACATTGAAAACAAATTTAAATACAAAAATGGAAGGTACAAGGCCTTGAAGTTTTGGGGGGAGGGGAAAGGGAGCGGTCTTGCCTTGACTATGCATTCTAAGGGAACCTAGCTAACCACATTCGCCGACCCATTCAACAGTACAATATATAACCATCCATCCATCGCCATGCGCGCTGCAATCACCAAAATACCACGTTTGCTCTATGAAAAAGACCTACTTAAAACCCCGAAAGTAATGTATGATTTTATTTATAATTTATGATTTACAATGAGTGTATATGATGGGAATGGGAGAAAACCCCCGAAATATACAAAAAACATAAATGGCGAAAAACAAAGGAAAAAATTCCGTTTGGTTACCCTCCCATCCTCCCGTCTGAAAAGATGGAGGCCGGCTGTTTTCCGGTATCTGAAAACCCGAAAACAAGCCGAACCTACCCTAGGAGGGGCAGGGACCCTAATCTAGTGGGGCAAAGAAATACAGGGTTGGGCGTGGTATGGATCGATAGAAGCAGGTAATATGATTTTTATACATGTGAACTTCAAGATCTTCAACAAAATTAGGCTGGAAAATGGGTTGAGGTACAAAAATAAAGGGGATGGGGAAGATCTTGAGAGCTAACGACGTGGACGATGACTCACAACATACTGCTAACTAGGTTTCAAGGGGGAAAAATAATGCCTACTTACCCGGGATGGGGCCCCGAAGGACGCGTAACGTAGACGCCATGGGCCGGCAGAGGAGGGTAGGATGACTCCAACATTGCCCCTTTTCTTACGACCAGGCTCGCTCCATTCACCCATCTTTTGCTGAATGTCATGCGATCCAAGCGTTTTCTAGAGCATCTAATTTTGACCCTAAGCAGATGCCTAAAATACAAAACCAGATCACGATGAGAAAAGTTTGCATCGTCATACAATCCCTTGTTTCGCGTCGTCCAAATCATCATTCGGGCTACAGCTAGGATCGTGAGAAACACCACACGCTTCTTACCCTGAAACGGAAGAAGAACGTTGTCTACGACGTAACCAACGTCGAGCAGCACGAGCTGTTTGGGTTCGATGCGAGCCGTCCATTCCCCGACGTGATCCCAAAACGGGCGAACTCGCTCGCAGTAGTAGAAGGCGTGCTCAGGCGTTTCTTCCAATCCACTGCCGCAGCGAGCACAATCGGGCATGTCTGCCAGGCCCGCTTTGTAATTCAAGCCGAGAAAGGGTAACGCGTTCTGAACAAGTCGCCAGGTGAGCGAGAACTCGGAGTTGTTCAAGAAGCTCGATTCTGGCGCCCAATTCCAGTGAGAGCGGATCTCCTCCGCCGTCCAGCCGCGCCGCTCGCTAAGAGGGTCCGAGGCAGAACCCACCACTAGCTCCCGATATAGCTCCTTCCGAGGCCGTGAAAGGTCACTGGACCCAAGAAGGTCACGAAGGGCCTTTAGGCACTTGCGGACAAACAGTGCTTCGCCCAAAGGCTTACGTCGACCTTCAGCCTTTGGGTCTGACTTAAGGCTAGGAAAAGTCCGACTCGCCTTTCGTCTCCACACTGCGTCTCTCGTCAAGGATCGGCCCAAGTATGCAAGTCTTTCAGCGAGCCAGTGGCTCTCCAGATCAGGCATACCCAGACCCCCGTTGTGCGTACGTTGGATGCAGACCTGTCTACAGACCATCGGCCTTGCACCTCCCCAGAGCAATCTGGAGAGGGATTGTTTAAGGGCCAGCCGACGTGCCTTAGGCAGAAGAAGTACAGCCAATCGGTAAAGGATCAAGGGGAAGACGTGCACGGCGCACGCCTCCACCCTGCCCTTTAAGGACAACCACCTTGAAAGCCAGATTCCCACCTGAGCATTCACCTTATCTTGTACTTCCGACCAATTTCGTTCCAGTTGGAGGTCGGGCACGAACCACACCCCAAGGATGCGGATGGGTCCGCCAATCCAGCGGAAGGGCCCTGGAAGGGTATTGCTATCCCTCCAAGCACCGAGCCGCAAACATTCGCTTTTGTCAAAATTGACCTTGGCTCCTGCAATCCGCTCGTACTCAACAACCGCCTCTTTCACAGCCTTTATATCCAGGCGGCAGGATGTAAAGACTGATGTCATCAGCGAACGCGGAAACCCTTGCCGTAAGAGGGCCCGCAAAAGGGACACTGCGCAGAGCCAGACTTGTCCCCTCATCCCTAAGCCTGCGGAGGAGGCGCTCCAACGCGAGGACATAGAGAAGAAGAGACAGAGGGCAGCCCTGCCGAACCGAAAGCTCGATCGCGAACGCCCCCGAACGCCTCCCGTTCACCTGCACCACTGCCTGAGGGTTGTGGTACATCATGCTAATCCATCTGCGGAACTCCGGTTCGAATCCGGCAGTCTCCAAAACAGTCGCCAAAAACCGATGGTCAACCCTATCGAAGGTCTTGGACTGATCTAAACTGATCAGCGCGCCTTCAGTGTCGTCTTCTATCACCTCTAGGACCTCGCGAATCAAGTGCAGATTGTCCTGGATCGATCTTCCCTTCACAGCAAAGGTCTGTTCGGGGCCGATCAGATCGCTAATGACAAGCTGTAAACGATTCGCTAAGACCCGAGCCAAAATCTTTAACTCTGTGTTAAGCAGAGTTATGGGCCTGTAGTCGTCTAAACCCTCCCAAACATGCCTGCCACCTTTCTTCAGCAATGTGATCACGCCCTTGGTAACGCTACCAGGGATGGCTAACTGGGCGAACCAATGGTTGAACGTATCCGTCAGAATAGGTACAAACATGTGCGACATCCTCTAGTACACTTCGTAGGGTAAACCATCTAGTCCCGGCGACTTGTTGAGGCCGACTTGCTTCAACGCATCACGGACTTCGCATTCAGTAACCACACCCTCGAAACTAGCCGCTTCAGCCGCCCAAAGGCGGGGGAAGTCGGCCAGATAGCTGCGAAACTCCCGGAGCGGGAGATCAGTGCAGCGGGCAAAGCGATCCCGAAAGTGCGCCCGAAAGGCATCACGTATCTCGCGACTCGATCGCAGCAGTCGCCCGTCCGGGGTCTTGACAGAATCGATATACCGATCGGGAAACCTTCGCACTTCTTCACGCGCAGTCGCGTTCGTTTTCATAGCTTCATTGAGAACTCTTCTTAAACTAGATCTAACTACGTGTCCCTTGAAGCGCTCGCTACTCTCATGCTCAAGGTCCCTCCAGCCACCGCCCGGGAAAGTCTATCATCTATAGAATTCGCCTCCTTTGTCCTATCTAGATTGAGCTGTCGACCGTACTTGGTGGCGAAATCTCTAATCCTATGTTTAAGAGAAACCCATCACCTATTCCCGGTAACCGCCCCCACTAACGCCCGCTTGATTAGGAATTCTAGCCGATCCCGGAAGTCCCTTGTCTCCAGTAAGGAGGTATTGAACTTCCAGTAGCCGGCTAGACTAGGCCTATTAGCTAACTGCAGACTGACCCTAACAAGTTTATGGTCAGTCCACTCTATTAAGTGGAACGTGGGACAACTAACGAAATCAATATCAGCTCTTCTCACTAATACTCTGTCCAAGTAGGAATCTACTTTGGCAGAGGGCGAGCTATCTAGCCACGTCCACATCTCCCGCCCTGGGTGATCCAGACGAAACCTGTCGACTAAGTCACGACGAGTCATGAAGCCGACAAGGCTGCTTTCACACCTTCCCGACCTACTAGCTCCCCGAACGACCTTATCTATCTTGGGATCAAGAATCGCATTCCAATCGCCCATTAAGACTAGCCGCTTCGTATCGTCCAGGAACGGCGCCAACCGACGAAAAAAGGAAACCCTCTCCGCAGCGATACTGAACGCATAAACTGCAACCAGACGGAACTTGAAACTTTTAACGGCAACATCGGCCACAACCAGTCGGTCCCCGTCACCTGCAAAAACAACGTCAACATCAAGGCTGCGTCCAATTAGCAAGGAGACTCCAGCGCTGGTGCGGCTGCCGTATGCTGAGAAAACGTTAAAATCACCGCAAGTGAAGTGGGTCTCTTGCACCGCAGCAACATCTACTCCGAGGGTCTTGAGTTCACCAAGCAAGCACATACACTTGCTTGAATCCCTCAGTCCCCTCACATTCAAAATGGCAAGTTTTAGAGTCATCAGACCAACTTACATTACTCATTGACGACTACGGGAGGACATAGAGAAGAAGAGACAGAGGGCAGCCCTGCCGAACCGAATGTCAGTGGTTTTGGCAGGGGGTGATTTCGGGGCTTTAGGTGGGGACTTTTTGCCCCGCGTTACCTGGGTCCACCGCTCCTCATTCTTGTTATTGGGTTCGTTCTCAGTATCTGTTGGTGGAATATTTATTTTTGTTGTTGCCGATGTTGATGGTACAGGTGCATTGTTTGTTGTTGCTGATACTAGTGGGGTCTTTGTTGTTGTTGATACTATTGTGGCCTTTGCTGTTGTTGGTGCTGTTGATGTTGTTACTGTTGTATTGGTGGTTTTTTGTGGGCATGACCTCACAAAGTGGCCTATTTGCTTACAATGCCAGCACTGCGGTTTCCGGCCTTCCACAACCACCAACATGGCTTGATCTTCGTAATCGACAGTGTGAGGAATTGCCTGGAACCTTCCCCTGTTAAGGCACGTGGTAAATGAGTTGTCACCGTGTGCCATGCCACTGGATGACTTCATGGTCGTAAATTCTTCGACGTCCCCATAGTCGCCGAGGAACGCCACCAAAATGTCACCACTTAGTTGTATGGGCACGTTGCACACGGTGACTTTGATCCGTCTTCTGCCCATATATTCCGGCTGTAGTCGGTATTGCTTCGTATTAATGCAGTTATTACTGGCCAGCTTGGTTTCCAGTTCTTGTGATGGCAGCAGGATATCCCTGGTTGCGAAACTACGTCTGCAGAAATATCTAGCTGGGATTCCTGCTGTTTTTAAAATTTCTTCGAATTTTTCTTTTTTCAGTCCAGCCAGTCTCCTGGTCTTTATGTCCGAGACAATTAAGGACAGGATTTTTGGCTGAACTGCCTCTACTAACTCGGGAATTGGCAAAATTCTGTTGTCTTTGAAATATTGGGCGTATTTTCAGCCCTGTTCTTTTTATAATCTTGTGGCGTTTTCTTATTCGCCTGCGTCGACCAGGAGACTGGTATTGACGGTACTTTTTGGGCTGGCGGAATTGTGCTCGCCGGCGTTAATGATTCAGAGGAGGCCCCAGACAATGAAGGCCATTCTGGTTTATCTTGGGATAAGAAAATATATCTTCTTTCTGCTTCTCCTGAAAATAACCGCTTGGTAAGTGCTACCTCGTCTTCATTATGGCACCTGATTTCGGGGGCCCAATATCTATTGTGATAAGAATGAAAAATATAGCACGTGACCGAAAAAGAGTGGGGAAAGGCTGGTCATCACTATCCCCACTTTAAACTTAATCTGATCCATTAACTGACCGAATTAATACTTCAATAATCCATTCACCATCATAACACATTTATTCGAAAAACACTTTCGTATTATGGTCATCAAAACGAGTCAAACGGTCAATGAATTTCTAACCTAATCTCATATTTACATAAATCCGTGGGAAAAGAGGACAATTCAAAAATTTCATTGCAAAAATATTTAATTACAAAAATTCCCAACGAAAATGTATAAATGAGAAGAATTTATATACAAAAAAAAAATGATGATTAGTATTGCCCCTCCTCCTCACAAGCTAATAATTGCAACAAGGATAGTTCAACAGTCGAAAACCAGTACCAGGTGGGGGGTTGTTAAAAGATACCTCCTCCGCATATCCGGAGAACTAGATTTTCTCTCATCAAAACGGGGATGGGATGGGGAAAAAAACCAAAGGCAAGAAAAAAAACAAACAAAAACTAAACAATGTGCTAACATACTCTAGCTAAGATAAACCAATTTTTATAAAAGTGTAAAGTCAACTGGGATTGGCAGAATACGGTTTTGGTTGAGGTCAGACTGGAGCGTCGATAACACACACTTTATTTTAAAAAGCAATTATAAAAAACAATGATGAATCGATTCAATATTTTGGTGGGGGAATAAATCCCAAGAAATTTTATGTGGAAATGGAGAGGTCATCTATATACTTATGATACTTATAGAAACCATACCTAGCCATAATCACCGACCATTCATACAGTACAATTGTCTCAACCATGCATCCTCAGGCACGAAACATTTACCAAAATATTACATTCGATCAGTGAAGACCGACTTAAACCCGAATGCAATGATTTATTTACAGACAGTAGAGAGAAAGGGACGGGAGAAAAACCCTAAATAAAAGAAAACAAAGAATAAGCCCGTTTGGTTAGCCCCCCCCCATTATTTCACCTAAAGATAGAAAGCCGACTGCTTTCCAGTATTCAAGGGGCCGGAAACAAGCCGGGCAATCCCTATGAAGGGAGTGGAGCTGTGCCAGTTAGGACAAAAAAGAAACGTTGTGAAGGACGTGAAAGTATGTGACATGGATTGGTGAGATGAGAGTCCAAGACCCTCAAAAGGGGCTTGGGATAATGGGGAGTTTGGATAAAAAAGAATAAAGGTATAGTGATCTTGGATGCAAAGGACTAGATGGTGGGAGCCAAACGACTCACAACATACTGCAGACAAGGAAAAAAAGGAACAGAAAAATTAATTTACCAGGAGTGGGTATCGAAGGACCCTGACCGTCCTTGCCATACACATGAAGAGGGAAAGACGATTCCAACTTTGCCCTCTTTCGTACGACCCACCTTTTGTCGAGGGTTATGTGACCAAAGCTGAAACTTAAAGAAAAAAATCAGATTACGATGAGAAAAGTTTCTGCCATCATACAATCCCTTCTTTTGCGTCATCCAAACTACCATTCGAACCACAGCTGGGAACACAAGAATCACCATACGTTTCTCACCTTTTCACGGAGGGTCAAAATTGTTCACGACGTAACCAACGTCGAGCAGCACGAGCCGGTTGTGATCGATGCGGGCTGTCCACTCTCCGACGTTAATCCAAAACGAGTGCACTGGCTCGCTGTGGTAGAAAGCCAACTTAGCCGTTTCTTCCATCCCTATGCCACAGTGGGTGCAATCGAGCAAGTCTGCCAAGCCCACCCTGAAAATTCAGTTAGAAAGGGGTTACGCATTCTGGGCAAGCTGCCAGGTGAGTAAGCACTCAGAGTTGTTCAAGAAGTCTGAAATTGGTTATTTCGGGGGTTTTCTCCCATCCCCATCATATAAATCATCAATTGTAAATAAAATCACACATTTCATTCGGGGTTTTAAGTAGGCCTTTTTCATAGAGCAAATGTGGTATTTTGGTGGTTGCAGCGCGCATGGTCATGGATGTATGATTTTATATTGTACTGTTGAATGGGTCGGTAAATGTGGCTAGCTAGGTTCCCTTAGACTATATAGTAAAAGCATGACCCCCTTCCCCTCCCTCCAAAACCTCAAGGCTTCATGCCTTCCTTGAATGTAATTTTAAGGAAATAAAGAAGTCTGAAACTGGTGCCCAATTCCACTGCGAAGGAATCTCCCCAGCGACAACCCGAGCCGTTCCTCGAGAGAAGCCGAAGAAGAAACCACCGCTAAATCCCGATAAAGTTCCTTCCAAGACCGAGAAAGGTCACTGGATAGAAAAACCCTGTGAAGGGCTTTACGGCACTCGTTAAGATACAGTGTTTCACACCTTGGCTTACGACGGCCCTTCAGCTTTGGGGTTGGACTTCAGGCTGGGAAATGCCCTCTCCACATTACGTCTATACACTGTTTCCGTCGCCAATGATCGACCCAGGAGAGCCAACCTTTCAGTGAGCCAATGGATCTCCAGATCGGGCATTCCTAAGCCCCCATTGCGCGGACGTTGATGCAGACCCGTCTATGGACCATCGGCTTTCGACTTCTCCACAATGACAAGCAACTTCGAAGTTTGGTACCCACCTGCACTTATACTTTTGCATGTATTTCCGGCTAATTTTGCTTCAGCTGCAGTCCTAGCCCGAACCACGACCCTAAGATGCAGTCGGGTCCGTCACATCAGGTCCAGGCAGGGGAACGCCACTCCTCCAGTTACCCAGCTGCCGACCTTCGCTCTTTTCAAAACTGATCTTAGCTTCTGCTATCAGTTAGAACCTTTGCGATGGCCTTCTTCACTACGTCTGAGTCTAAAATGGCGGGATACAAAGAGAGTGATATTGTCGGCGTACGCAGAAACCTTCGCAATGTGACAGCCGACGAAGGGGGGATACCCTGCAGGGTCGGATTTGCGCACAAGCTACGGAGCAGGAGCTCCAAAGCAAGGGAATAGAGAAGTGGGGACAGGGGAAACCTTTCCGGACCGACCGTTCACTTGTACCACTGCTGGAGGATTACAGTATAGAATGCTGATCCATTTGCGAAACTCCGGTTTTAAATCGAAGGCATTGGATGGATCCAAGCTGATCAGTGTGACTTCTTTTATCTCGTCTATGACCTGGCACACCTGATGTAAATTGCTATGGACTGATCATCCTTTCACAGCGTAGTTTTACTCAGGTTCGATCCGATCATTCATAACAGTCTGCTGATAGTTTACTGAGATCCGGGCGCAAACCTTCAACTATTTTTAGCAGAGTTATTAGCTTGGAATCATCTAGTTCCTCCCAAACATGCTTGCTACGTTTCTTCAGTAATGTGATCATTCCCTTAGTAACGCTAACAGGAATAGTTCCCTGGGCAAATCAGTGATTGAACACATCCGTCAGAATAGGCACAAACATGTGCGACACCCTCTAGTAAAACTTGGGCAAGTCCTAGTGACTTGTTGGGGGCCTACCTGCTTTAACGCATCTTCGCACTCTGTAACCTTCGTACTTCTTCCTCACGCTCGAACGCGTTGCATTTCATGGATTCTTTGGGAAATCTTTTTAGCCTAGACCTAACAACAAAACCCTTGTAGCGCTTACGAGCCTCGCACTCAAGAGCCCTCTTAGCTAAATCTATTGATAGGGAATCCTCCTCTCGACTGCACGGGAAATTTTATCATCTGAAGACCTCTCCTTGCCCCTACCTAGTTTGAGCTCTCGTCCGTACTTGATTGCGAAATCCCTAACCCTATATTTAAGGGATCCCCACCACCTATTCCAGCTAACCGCCCTCATTAGTGACTGCTGAATTAGTTTTACCAGCCGGTCCTGGAAGTCACATATCTCCAGTATTGAACTTCCAGTAGCCGGCCATGCTAGGATTATTGTCTAGCCGCAAACTGACCCTAACCAATCTATGGTTAGTCTGCCTTACCCAGTGGAACGTGAGACAACTATCCGAGCCACTAGCACCTCGTTCGACCCTTTCTATCTTGGGGTCAAGAATCGCATTCTATCCGCCGAAAAAAGGAGCGCTTCTCACCAGTGATACAAGTCACGTAAACCCTGACCATCCGGAAAGCAAAACTTTTAACTGCAACATCAGCTACAACCAGTCGGTCTCCGTCATCTGCCAAGACAAGATTGACAATAGTGTTAAGGCTACGTTTGATTAACATAGAGATCCCAGCGCTGTAGTGGTTGCTGAACGCTGAAAGAACCACAAAGTAATTTTCCAGCACTTGACAATCCTCTACGCAAACGTACACTTGCTTGGATCTCTCAGTCCCCTCACATTCAAACTGATAAGGTTTAGAGTTATCTTTCACCTACCTTCCTACTCTGTGTCAACAATGGTCTGGAAATCCTCGGTGGGTGAGGATGCCGACATTGAAGAGAGCCAGTGCCGAGCTCAGTGGTAACTCAGCCATCTCTGGACAGTCCTCCAACATCCATAGGGAACTGCAACTTTACAGCCCTGTAGAATGAAGGGTGAACATAAATTGGGACCCTGTCTGAACATTAACTTTTTCAAGGAGGGGTGCTCCAACTCCGCTATTATACCCGTATCATCTGTGCTAGCCCTCTCAAGCCACCACCACATACCAAGGGAGCGGCTGATCGCTAAGCGGATAAAGGTGATTACCATGGGTGCACTCTTAATGTTGAAAGATTAGAAACTTTGTGATTGTTCACTATTTGAATTTTTGGAGTGACTTAAGTGCTTTCTGGAGCTCAAAGTGCGATATGGACTGGACAGCAACCGTTGAGCACAGGGCAACTCCTGCTAGTTCTGAATGGCTATTGGTGTCCGGCGAAGCCGACTTGGTCCTAAACCAGACTTTGGAGTCTTTGGAGGGGTCTACAGGAAATTCTGTTCTAAGATTGGGAACGGGCGTTTCTTTGGTAGCGGGGAAAACAGCCTGGGCGGAGAGAGAGAGAGAGAGCGAGAGAGAGTGGAAAGGAGAGAGTGGGTAGGCGCACGCAAGGCATGGGAGTGTTCAGTTTGTTGGGTTTGATGCTGGGGTTGTTGGGATTGTTGTTGGGGTTTGTTTGCTGGAGATGGTATTTGCGTTAGGTTGTTGGGGTTGATAATTGTGTGAAATTTTTTTGTCGGTGGGTTGGGTTGAGGATCAATGTGAGTACAAAGTTTTTTTCGTGGCCTTCACGGCTATTCCTGTGTCGTTTTAGCTTTTGAGACACCTCCATTTCCTCCAGTGGGTATTTCGTCTGTGTCTTTTTCTTTTTCTCGGAGATAAGGTACTCCTCTCTGTTGATGGGGTATTATCCGGGTTAGGCTGTGACTGCTCTTTGTCCTTTTCCTCATTTTCCTTCTTTTGGTTCTTCTACTCTGATCTAGAATCTGGGTTGTTTATTAGGACTTTTGCTGGGGCCTGAGATTTTTTATTTTTCCTGGTGATCTGAGTCCACCCTTTTTTTCATAATCCCACCAGTCTCCAGGTTTATTATTATAAATTATTATCAGATGTTATAAGAGGCATGATCCAGGGCATGATCCAGGGCATGATCCACGGCTCTAAGGCTTTGAAATTTCAGGTATGGGCAAGATAGTATTGGCCTGATTGTATTGAGCGTATTTACTCACTTTGTCTTTTTCGTACTCCTCCAGATCCTTTTTTTTATTTTCCACATTATCGTTGCCGGGGTGTCTGAAATTTTTTCAGTCTGTTTTTGTTCTGATGGCATTGAACTGGCTGTGGGAGCAGGTGTGACAAACTCTTGCTACGGGGGTTACCGATGTGCTTGTCCGATCTGTCCTATATGATATGCCATAAAACCCAACCAAAGCAAATGAAATAAAACGCTTTCCTTATGATAATGTTCAGACCAAAAACTGCCTGCCGGATCTGAATCCCCACCAAAAAAAAAAAAGCAAAGCAAAAAAGAAAAGCCTAGAGAACACGTTGCATTAAGGTTTCTGCTTTAGCCAGGAGACCTCTGAAGCACAACCGTTAAAGCAGGTTGAGAAAAAGTTGGTATACCTTCGAAAGTATACCCTTTAGTTAGAATAAAAGTTGGTCTCCTGAACCCAAATATCCACCACACGTGACTGGAGATGAAAAAGAAGAATCCTTTTCGAGTCAGACCATAGCCCGCGAGCATTCACACTTACCAGTCTCAATTCCATCATGACAGTTACAGGGGTTGGGGACCTGGACTGAACATGACAGGAGAAAAGACACCGTAGGTCTGGTTCAAGGATCCCGAACCCATCTATCGAAGGCACCGTTACGAGCGAGATCAGATATCCCAAAGAAAGGTTAATTCAAGAGCTCTGAAAAAGGAAGGGTGCAGAAAAATTAGGTCCTTCCCAGAAATATGTTTCATAATTTCGCCTTCTGTGATGATATGAGAGAGAGGGTCGACGGCCAAAGTAGTTTCTCCGATCAAATGCATAATTCCTTCGGTCCGTTACGATGATAGACAGTGTACCCCTCGGCTTTGGAAAATTTCGAAGGGTCCTCCACATTTTTCCTGTCAAGCTCTTTAAAGTTGTAGAGAACCCTAAAATCTTTTAGCCGTTGCAGCTAGAGCATATTCTTTCTGTCCAGGATCTCCACGTACACTATGTAAACATCTTCCTTCATTTTTATGTTTTGGTTGCTCGTCCTCCGAGCTATTGACAGGCATACTTCCCTACCGTTTAAGGGGTATTATTGACACACCGAAACCTTTTTATACTCCATAAATAACATAACAGCCTTCATGTATTATTTAATGTAAACGCCATCCTTGTAAAAAAGCAGTTATGATGCTATTAAACCCAGACCTTGGCTCAGATTACCGCCTTATTCCGTTTGATGTTGAATACCTTTCTGATCTTGTCATTGTTTTCGCCTCATCGGCGGGATAAGACCCCACCCCTCAAAAATGGGGTATCCTTGAGATGACATTAAATTGCATTTGGTACACGAAGATCTACTTCTAGAGATCTAGGGAGTGTGGATTACCTTTTAATTACCTGTACTCCCAGGTCCACACTGACCTGGAGTGGTAATACCTGTTAAGGTCACATCTATGGGCTAAACAGATCTATTTAAAAAATGTTCATGTTGTATTAGACCGTTTCCAAAGCTCCTAAAAAAAACAAACAAACCCTATTAAGAAACAACAACACAAAAAATGTAAATATGAATACATTTCCTTAACCTGTTGGCATAATATAAGCCTGGACGGGTTGATATGCCGTAAAAATCAATCAATCGTTGGCATTCTTTATTGCAAACAGTAAGTCATCGTCGATATAATCGAATTTGGCTTGACGAAATGGTGGCACCAAGAAGAGCGTTGGTTCACGTTTGCCGTCAGATTGCATTGATTCCAACAGAGGATATAAATTAAAGGCAAGGGCAAAAAACCTTGGCCAATAAATCTCAATAAGATTAAGGATTTTAATCTTTGTGCGTTTTCCTCCAATTCAACGTCGAAGAAATCAGAAAGAAGACCAACTTTACGTTTTGAACATCGGCTGAAAGCCGGCAGCGGATGTGAAAATCCCCAAGAATTGGTTATCAGTTCTATCAACAGTTTTGTACTTGTCTAAATCCATCCTCGTGTCTCTTGCACCGAATTATTTATTATCTATGATTGTACAAACCAAGGATAAGTCACCTTTAATAGTCTTACTCACTCACTGTTACTGAATTGTGAGTTCAGTTTCACTGGATGCTCAATACTCGCAGTCTTGAGCCAAATCTAAGCTATGCTTAGTTTATTTACATACTCACTTTGCTTGCTCGACGGTTTGGTGACTTGAATTGTCAGCCTGGTGTTACTAGAACTTTCCTTCTAGGCAGCATTTAATCCCTTTTCTAAAAGCGGCTGAAGCAGGATTTAATAGCCGGCGCCAGAGGTGGATTGAAGGGAAATGCTAAAGAAAACCAAGCAATTTTTAAAACTGCTTGCAAGATTTTTGCTTCCTGCGGGGCATCTACTCTAAACCGTCATATTTTGGATTTGTGGATTGGTAAATAAATAAACCTTAGTCAAAAGTTTCAAGTGTGTAAACACAACCAAAGACTGCATTTATTTATATCAGACATTCTTATTGATGTGTCGAGATGGGTCATCAGTGATGTTTCCTTTGGGTTCACGGGGGATTTCGAGTCTTGTAACATCAGAGCCCCCTTCGCCCAAATGACCCACTTGGCATTGATCTTATGCCAACTCCCATCCCAGCAGCTAAACTGCGTATCTTTCACACAACGCAACTGACTGCAGAAATGGCTATATTTATGGGTATCTCTTTTAAATTCAAAATTTGTGCAACAGCCAATCAGAGCTTAGCTTATTTGATGACTGCTGAAGTTTTCCTTTAAAATTGGGAGGCCATTTTGCTCTTGTTTTCCCTGCCGCGATGACGTCATTATTCGGTTCTTTGTTCAATCCGGTATGTAGTTTTTTTTCCCTTCCCCTCCCTGAAACTTCGTTAATATGCAAATATATCCACAACTTTCATTTTCGTTCCATCTTCTCTACACACCCATTCGAAAGGTTGAAGAATTCTTCCTCCAGCCAACCACCTGTTAGAGAAAAATTCATTGAGATTTTTGTCGAATTTCAAGAAAGATTGTATTTTCCTCAAAGAAATGATTATCATTTTAAACATAGTAGGGAATCAGTTGGTCGGGAAGATAAAGAATCCCTTCGAACTCATCGAACAGAATTCAACTCTTATTGTGACTGAGTACGGAAACGTGTACACACACACCCACTGAAATAACGGGACGGCATCAGTCATCCGGTACCAGCGTCCTAGACAAAGCAGAGGAACTACGTAATCAATAGTTTGGCACAACGACTTTGTAGTAAAACAGTGTATACATAGTTTCCTTCATACTGCTGTGATGAAGGTACAATAGATATAAATGGATTTGTTTTTTTTTTTATAGCTATTCAAGGTAGAGTTCTAAATCACCAGCTACATGAGTGATATCTCGGCCTGAAGACTGTATCACCTACTGAGGGTTTGAACCCCTCCCCGAAAAAAGGTTTTCTGAGTATGAAACTATACTGAATCTAATGGTGAGACATCCATTAATTGCTATTACTCCCTGGTCCACTCTGGTTCAGAGTGGTAGTATCTATAGGTCAAATAATTCTATTTGAAAATTATTCGTTTTCTATCAAAACGTTGGCAAAAGAAAAAAAAACCCATAAGAAACAATTACACAAAATTTGTGGATTTGAATGTACAATGAACTCAACTTCTAAATTTCTATGCCTAAAATAATACTAGATGGGTTGAAATGCCATTAAAATCAACGAGTCAATCAACTAGTCCTAAAAAGAGCTACTTTTTCTTCGTCAAACAGCTCTTCGATCAAATCATCTTAAACATCCCTTCAACCCTAAAACGGGGTAACCAAAATTAGTATCGTTTTATTTTGTTCCTAGTTTTTTTTTTGTTTCTTTTTTTGGAGTCGGGTATTAGCTACCCATCTCCATCACCCATTATTTTTAATGCTTTGTAAATATCATGTCATGAACATTTCAAATTTTTATTTTTATCTCATTTCAGGGGCTGAAATTTAAAGAAGGAAATTTAAAGAGTTTAGGTGGCATTTTTCTACTTGCGAAGGGATCAAGTGAATGTATTTATTTTAATATGGATGTGTCAATGACTGTGTTTTCTAGAATAATAATCCTAGAAATAATCAGACTATTCTAAAAACCACTCCCTTTTCCAATCGTCTACAAAATTTGCACTTCTAATTATCAATGTATTTGTCATTTATGATAAATCAAACTGACAACTCTCGGACCAATTTTATTTAGCATAAATAGACATATATTTATAATAAATCGGCATCTCCTCGACCCTTAAAAGATCCGGGGTCAGGCTGACTATACAGCATATTATGCAAATAGTTTAGCAAAAAGTTTCTATTCGATATGAAGATAATCAAAAACTGGAAATGACATACCCTATCTTCGCTATGCTTGTCTTTTATTTACATCTTTACAACACTCCTGGTGAAATGTTGAGAAATACTGATAAACACTACCAAAAGCAAAAACATATGCAACAACCTCACATACAATTTGTAGAGAAACATCCGACCATCTTTACCACATAAATTTCCCTCCCCTGATATAGACCCCTTCAATTCATCGCTTGTGTCACTTAAAGAAGAAAAAAGGTCGAACAAATAAGAACTGAAGCTTGTCCACATAGTTCAGATGCAATTGTCTCGTAGTGTTATTGGACCGAAAGAGATCTCTTTCCAATTTATCGTACACACAAAATAATGATTGCAACTGATTGCGCCCACGAGAGCATTCACCCACCGGATGTTATCGGTGCTAAGACTTTCTTCAAAATGGAAAAAAGGGGTTTCTGCGCATAGGATCCGCTCATAGCGAAATGTCGATGAAATTTGTCAAAAAATAAAAATAATCAAGAGTAATTTTCGGCCAATCCGTGACCTTGGCGGTAAAAAACAAAGAAAACCTAATCTGATTCGATCAGAAGAGAAAACGATATAAAAGATAAATTTCTCGACAGTGAGGCAAATGATAGGAAGGCAGACGACAGCCTGCAGACCAGAACTCAGAGAGAGAGAGAGAGAGAGACAGAGACAGAGACAGAGACAGAGACGAAAATCGAAACCATGCATCACCCACATTGACTTTCCTCTTGTCCGCTTTGAAGGAAGCGACTAACTCATACATCATCGAACACCCCTCTCCTCTCTGCTCCGTAACATCTGATTGACCGCGTACGCGTAAGTCCAACAATCCTACCACTATTAAGCATAGGACATTTTTCTACTTTTTGATTCCATATCAACATGTTTTTACAAACCCAGCTATTTGAACTTTTTACTCATTTGTTTCTAATACAATTGTTAAAATTTTTATGTGTCTTTGTGTTCTTTGTTTTTGCAACTGTCCTATTTCTTTCCTTGCAACCATACGTTGATATAACAGTAGGTTAAGAAGACATTCAGTGATAGCATTCTTATCCTTCCGTTTGTTTGAAGGTAACAGTATGATATGAGGAATATTTACCAAAACTTTTCTAGTTCCTCAATCATACTTGCATCGAAAAAAATAAGATCTAAGAAAGTTAGGTTTCCAGTTACCCATACCGATATTTTTAACCTGTACTAAGATGAACATTTCCGGTGGAGTGGGAATATTTTCCAAAATACACAAAAATAGATTTTAAATTGTTTTCATTTTATTGTATTTTTTCTTACCATCAGTTTTTCTGCCACATTAGATTGCCAACGGGAAGATAATACCACACACACACACACACACACACACACATATATATATATATCCTTTGACATATCATTCAAGTTTAATCTTAATTGTATTGTAAAATTATTTTCACCCTGGCCCAGATATTTTCATTGAGCATTTGTGACATGTTGGTGCGTGTGATTTGAAATTGGTATTTATGTAATTAAATAGAAAGATTTTGTTTGACTAGAAGTTTTGATACGTGCAGATATTGGACTCAGGAGAAATTTTTAATGGAAAAAAAATTGTTTCGCATGCGGGAAGCGGTATGCGGAGGAGTCTATTTGAGAGAGAGAGAGAGAGAGAGAGAGAGAGTGTGTGTGTGTGTCTCGGGCTATAAACAATCAGCTGGAAACTATGTTGCTGAAAAAACTAATATGACAAAACTTGAATTTCCAAACTTCAAGAGAAAAACAATCAGATTTGTTAAAACAATTATTGACATTTAATTAAACCGCACTAATTGGTTTTATTCGTACTTCAACAAGTTGGAAATACAAAATCATAATATAGCCTCATTAATTAGGACTAAATGTCTGGACAAAAATGTTCGGGGTGTCCGCGTTGTGTAATTGTTAAAGTGTTGGACTGCAGGATCGTAGTAAGCGAGTTCGAACTCCACTTGCGCTACCATGTTCACTTTCGGACCAATGCCCTTTGGGGAAATGTATGAACCCTCCCAGCTATAAGTTAAATAGTACCACAACCCTTCTTCTAGAAGGATGGGTTTGGAATTAAATAACCCAAGAAGGTTGATAGTCCATTAAACAAAGAAACTATACCTAAAATGTTCAAATCGATAAATCTCCAAATTACCATTCACTTTATTTAAACAGTATTTCACACTAAAGCTCCATGAAATTTTTAAAGTGACAGTATTAGCTCACAAGCAAGACTCTTTTGGGAATCTTATCATAATAATTACAGTTTAGTTTAGAATAAAAGGGATAATTTACGAGGTAGTTGAAGTAGCGTCGGTTCGAGCAGAATCGTTCGCTCATGGACTAGAGTCATGAAGTTAGAAGTTCGTAAGCAGGGTAATGTGGCCAGAGTTGTTTGGCAATGCTGCTCTGCTAGTGAATTCGACGGTAGTCTTAGCGGTGTGTCTTTAGCTCGTGGACTGGTTTCCCACTTTGAGTGTGTCCCCTGGCTGAGTGTTAAAGGCTGCTAATTGGGCATCGTCCGCGTAGGGTGGATCCAGATGTTGTTGACTTGCCCTTAAATTGTTGTATAGCGCCATGATACAACTATACAAATATAGAGATGCAGGAAAATACAAAATACTGACGACTCTCCGTTGTTCAGGTACGAAACGTTTATTAACTTCTTGAATTTAGTTTTTCGACACGAGGAGAGAGAGACACAATTTTTACTATGCTGACTGTACTATCTGACCCAACAAACGCGCTGCGTATCCCATAGCTTCCAACTGGACTGGCCCGGCCCGGCCCAGAGTCGGATCTCAACTAACTCTTTTTCAAAATTGCCAAATTCTCAGCCCATCGCTTCCGGGCATGACGTCATTCACACCCCAGTCTCATTTTCTATCTGGGGTTTTTATAATGACATTTGTGATTGTCATATCCTCTGCGCACGAGTGTGAACTGTACTCAATGTGTGTGCACCTGCACTAAGAGCCGAATAGTTCAAAGCCCAACCAAACCGAATGATAAAATATAATTAACGAAAAATGATTAATACAAAAAAATTCATTCTGTAATTATATAACAAAATGAGCAGTAGTAGGAAGAAAAGACCCTGATGAGAATAGCTAAAATAAATAGCTGAACTGCTGCGTTCACGTGTCTATAGGCCTAGAATATGGAAGATTCTAGTCTTCATTGATCCAAACATGTTCAATTCGTTTCACCATAACGTCACATTTGTTATTTCGAACGTCCACCAAAAGACACCAATCACTCAATAAGACTCCACCATATTCTCGTATGTGAATATATTGTGAGGTGGTGGTGGTGGTCTGAATTAAAAATCTATTCGCCAAAAAAAACTCCCCCACTAACGAAACTGAATATTCATAAAATATTTATCATGTGGGAATTATTATACGCAAGGTCTACTTCCATTTTTTGTTTTATACGTTATGGTGACAGATGTTTTAATTTATTTTATGTGATTGGATTTCATTATTGGGTTAATCGTTCATTCAACAAAGACTTTATTATGACCTTCACCAACGTGAAATAATGCAACAACTTCTGGCGTGAAAGGTGCGTAAATCCAAAGTTTTTACTTTACACATTTATCGACTTCCCTAATTTCAACAATCTGTACCGACTTCTACGACATTTATTTTAACCAGATTAACATGAATATGGCTTATTTATCTGGGTGTAAGTCAATTAAAATTAAATTCGCAAAGTATTGATTTTATTTTGTCTTTCATACATAACAACTCGTATTTAGTTAACAAGTACCACTAAGATAATAGGATTTGGCAAGCACTGGCTACAGTAGTTGTAGTGTTAGATTAAAATTAACGAATGATCTTATTTCCTAGAGGTCGTTCTCCACCCCGCATTTTCAGGTATCTTGCCAACTTCCTTCCGCTTTGCGAAGGGTTGGTTAGAGTGTGAAGTCTGTCAGCCTTAACAATTAGCGGGGACTGGATAGTTTGCCCTACGAAGTGTACTTGAGGATGTCGCATGTGTTTGTGCCTATTCTGACGAATGTGTTCAACCATTTGTTTGCTCCTCTGGGAGCCATCCCTTGCAGCATTACCAAGGGAGTGATCACATTACTAAAGAAAGGAGGCAAGTATGTTTGGGAGGAATTCGACGATTATAGGCCCATAACTCTGCTAAACATAGAGTTAAAGATTTAGGACAAGATCTTAGCGAACCGTTCGCGGATTGTTGTCGGGGATTTAATTGGACATGAACAGAACTACGCTATGAAGGGAAGATCAATCCAGAACAATTTGCTCTTGGTTCGGGAAACCATAGAAGGAATATAAGACGATACCGATCAGTTTAGTTCAGTTCAAGGCTTTGGTGGACGATCGGTTTCGGGCGGCGGTTTTGGAGACCGCCGGATTCGAACTGGAGCTTCGCAGATGGATCAGCATGATGTATCACAGCTCTTAGGCAGTGGTGCAGGTGAACTGGAAGCACTTGGAGCTTTTCGTAATCGAGCGGTCCATTCGGCAGGGTTGTCTCCTGTCCCCTTTTCTCTATGTCCTCGCTTTGGAGCCCCTACTCCAGAGACTCAGGGATGAGGAGGCAAATCCAGTCCTGAGCGGAGTTCCCTTTGTCGGCGATCAGCAGGCAAACGTCTTCACGTACGCAGATGATATCACAATTTTTGTATCTCGCTTCTCGGACATAGAGGCTGTGAAGAAGGCGATTGTGAGGTACGGACAAATTATATGAGGCAAGATAAACTTTGATAAGAGCGAAGGTTTGTGGTAAGGTATCGGAAGGGGTGGCGTTCCCCTTCCAGAACCTTTCCGCTGGAGTGACGGACCCATCCGCATCCTTGGGGCGTGGTTTAGGCTCGGCCTCCAACTGGAGCGAAACTGTTCGGAGGTCATGGCAAAAGTAAAAGCACAAGTGGGTACCTGGCTTCGAAGGCGAAGCAGTGTTTTTTGTCGAGTATGTCTCAGCGTAAATGTTTCTTTGGCCACTCTGTCGGCGGGGGCTGTAGAATACGCCAGCTGCACTTCTGTGGAGGGGAAAGACACACCTCTAATGAGACCACCTGTTGACCATTGGCGGTGACCCGTTATTCTTCAGGACTGGTCTTTGTGGCTGAGCTGTTCTTGACCTCGTAGCCTGGTGGTCAAATAACTAGCAATAATCCACTTTGGCCCTTATTGGACTAGACGAGTGGTTGGAAAGGCGCTATCTGATCAAACAGCCTATCACGTCAAAAGCCTTTGCACATAATATAATTGTCTCGATCGTATTCTTTAATTGGTCTTCTTGCAAGCAAATATCTAAACCTATTTTATCTTAAAGGTGCTGGAAGGAGGAATAATTTTTTCCAAGATTCATAATCATTGGACCAACTAACAGCTCGCCTATAAGAATACTATAAGAATCCTATAAGAAGCCTATTACGCTTCGTAATTAAAAAGTGATATCAGACAATATCAGAAAAAGAAAAAGAAACTCACAGAGGTAAAAATTTAAAAAAAAAGGCGGGGCTTCCGACTAAAAATGAATAAGTTCTAAAATATTCCGGTCATTAGTAAGGTGGTTATGAGAAGTAAAGAACTCTCTTGGTGTACAATCGATGAAATAAAAAAAGAATTAAAAAAACAGAAAACCACAAAAATCAAGAGATGATAGAAATAAAAAGAGTATCAATAAAAAAAAAACAGTTAATAAAAATAGATCTAAATACATAACTGCACAGAGAGATTTAAGTTTTTTTGCTTTACATTCCATCCCTCCCCCAGTCGTCTGGGCGGTAGAATACCCCAGCTGTACCTCTACAGAGTGGTTGGACCCCACCAACGAAGCCACCTGTTGACCATGAGGCTGAAGGACGGGATCCTGGTGGTTGAGTAGTACTTCGCCGAGCAACTGAGTTGTCAAGTAACTTGCGGCACTTACTTTTTGTAAAAAGACCAAAAGAAATCTATCGGAATAAGATTCGGACAACGAAGCGGCAGAATTCCCAAGATTCATCGTACTTGAATACTTGGAGAATTCCTGCTCAATTGCTTTTTGTCTCCATTCTTAGCTGAAAAATTTATATCAAGCAGAGCGATCACCCGGACTGTAAAAAAGACTAAAAACGTCAATCTGCTTGCGGAGGTCGACAGCCAGAAACAAGCCGAAAACATTCTGAAACTCAAAAATGTCCATACCTACAAGTGTAAAGCTTTTGCACATGAAAGGTTGAACACTTCTGAGGGAGTCATCAGGAGCAGAGAGCTGTCCCTTGTAACATCGTGGGGAGCTTATGGCAGCCTTAGGCAAGCAGAGGGTCACAACATAGAAGCAACTACCAAGAAAGACAAAATAGAAGCAACTACCAAGAAAGACAAAATAGAAGCAACTACCCAGAAAGACATAGCAGATACACTGGCTGAGACCTTTTCAACTAATTCATCTCTCTCAAGAACATCTAATCGACAACCCCTTACTTACAAAGACAGAGAAACAGATTCAATTTTAAGTCTGATAATTCCGAAAATTACAACAGACTTTTCACATCAGCAGAATTCACGGAAGCCAACCAAATATCAAACAACACTACAGTCGGTCCAGATGAAATTTCTCAAACATCTACCAAAAAATCATAGGATTAACTTTTGACCACACTTAACTATATCTGAATAATTTATAGATTGTCAGAGTTATAGAAAATTACAGCAATCATCACTAAACCCAAACCTGATAAAACAGCTCGATTCCGGCCAACTATCATGTAATGGCACTGACAAAAGCTGCTTTTGCAAAACTATGGAACATAAGGTCAACGAAATGTTGGTTTGGTTTATCGAATCTAACAACGTTATTACCCATTTACAATGCGGCATCGGAAAGCAAAGATCTATCATGGATCAGGTGTTCAAATTGGAAATCTCCATAAGAGAGGCAAATATCCAAAAACAATACATTATAGCATCGTCTTCTTCGATCAAGAGAAGGCATACGTGACCACCAGGAAATTCGGTAGAATGAAAGACTCACTCAGCGTTGTGAGGCCAATTGCCCAATTTCATCTAGTGTTTTCTCTCGGACAACAAATTCCGTGTTCAGATAGGATCAACCGTTTCTAACTTCCCCAACAAGAAAGAGGGAGTCCCTCAAAGGAGTATACAGTTGGTGACTCTCTTTAATATTAAAATTAAGAACTTTACAAAGTATCTCAATCCTGGAATTAATGACTGCATTAATGTTGACGACTACTCTATCACCTTCACATAGAAACAGATGCGCATCTCAGAGCGTCAACTGCAACAATGCATCTAGAAAATCAGTCAATGGGCAACCAAAAACAGCTTCCGGATCTCCAAAAGCAAAACTCGATACATTTTTGTCAATTGAGAAAAATACATAACAACCCTACACTCAAAATTGACGGAGCAGACATCCCAGTTACCGATCAATTCAAATTCCTCCGAGTAGTTTTCGATTAAAAAAACTACTACCATTGTTATATATTGACCCTCGACCGAGTCATCAATCAAGGGATGCACCTGTGTAAATAAGCAGAAAAACAGAGGAAGCAGGTGGAAGTTAGAAAATAATATAACCAGGTGCCCGGGCGGTTCGAGTTAGTCGGAGACAAGATGCCAAAGTGAGAGCCAGCTGTAGACTGAGGGCTTTGGGCCCTTAGTGACCCCCGGTTGAGCAACCCAGGCCAAGATGCGAAAGAAGAGCTGCTATGGTCGAGAGAAGAACTTGGGTCAATATGGCAGTCCGTCTTTGTCTCCACTCATTTCTCACACACAACAAACATCACCTTTTCGAAAATAAAGTGTGAGAGATTTACATTTATATAAAGAAGTGTATTCGTTCGTTATTGAAGTCGTCATTATCAGTTGATTATGTTCCCGTGTATATTTGTATACGCGTAGTATACAATACAACACCATTAACTTTCAAAACCTGAAAGAGAAACACATAAAAGATTTAAATCTCCAGGGAGCAGACCAGCAAACTTTACTCAAATTTTATAAACCTCTGATCCGATAAAAAGTCGACTAAGGTTGTTACATTTATGGATACACCAGGAATTCTTACAAAAAACTTCTAATAGAATCCATCATGAAGGATTGGGACACGTTCTGGGTACCTTCAAAACATCACCAATGAAGAGCCTATACACGAAGGCACATGATCCACCTCTTCACATTTGATTCCAAAAAATTAGGCCGCCAGTGCTACACTAAAATTATCTCATCCTACTAGCCCGGCTCATGACTGCATCTTCTACCCTAAACATTAACCACTTTTTTTAATCAAAAAGAAAAGGCAATAAAACCTTTTGGTTTCCGCATAAGCATCCATAATACCATACAACTCAGATCTCCTACCTAGATACAAAATGATAATCTTCAACCTAACCAAACTCACCAAAAAGAACACTCATCCCTTATTCTATCAAGAGAAAACAGCTAAAAAATGCCTTCCAAAAGAAACTTTCATCTTCATTACCGAAACCTGCGCTATGGAATTGGCTCTTAACATTGTCTCGACAAGCAACTCCAAAAGATTCATCATCCATTCCGACTTCTTTTCCGCACTTTCTTCTATCAAAAACAAAAAAAGTGAATAATTCCTCTCTTCACTAATGTCCTTAACACCATGACCTATATAACTCATAGAAATCCAAGAAAATCATTGAGCTGACTCAATAGCCTATTCTGCACTCAACATGGTACCCGACAGAAACTCTAAAATACTTTGCACTGATCTAAAACCCCAAATACTGACAAAGAAATGGCAACAGCTATGGAAGGAAAGTACACACAAGTTCTACCACTCTAAACCAACTTTGCATAGTCCGCATTCCTTCATACGAAAACAGAAACTTCTACCAAAATGCCCATGTGGAAAATGATAGATATTGAAAGAATGTAAAAATCTTGCCCGTACAAAAAAAAACCCAAAACTTTCTGCAACAAAAATGGAAAAAAAATGGGAGTAAATTTTCAAGTTCTAAGACTGTAAATAGAAGAATACTACAGTTCTTTTATCTATTTCGTTTCTATTTCGCTGTTTTCTATTCAAAAATTCTTAATTTAGTCAAGATAATTGTTCTTCTCTTTCTCCGGATCTTTATCTGGTCTTTCTTTTCCTCAACAATCGATGTCTTCTTTTCGTTCAAATCTGCCATACCCAGAAATTTAAAAGTTTTAAACACATCAAAGAACAAAAAGTGACAAATATGACGAATTTGTATTCTTGTTGAAATGTAGATTTCAACTATATTTTAAATTATAATTACTTGACTTTAAAAAAAAAAAAAAAAAGAAAGAAGCAAACTTTAAAAGATTCAACCATAAAAAAGACAAAAAGAAGAATTAAACAAAATAATCAAGTTAGAATTTTTGGTTAAAAAAAAACGGGAATGGTTTGATTGACTGAGTAATTGATTCATTGATTTTAACGGCATGTCAATTTTTCTAGGGTTATTTAATACCAAGAGGTTAGGGAATTGTGTTTATTGTACGTTAATATTTATATCTTTTGTGCAGTTATTTCTTAAGAGGTTGTTTTATTTGGTTTTCTGGTACACAGTCTTATCAAATTTGAATAAATTCAAACTCTATGTGACCCATAGACGTTATCTTAACAGGAGCTCCCACTCAGAGTAATAGTAAGAGTACTCTACATTCCCCAGATCTCTGTAAGTATAGTCTCACCATCAGATGTTGTATAAGGTAATATCCAGGACACTACTTTTTTTGAAGATTAAAAAATAAGATCTATTCAAAATGACAGATGCTAGTAACATAATCAACTTCATAAAAAAAGCCTCCAATCAAGTACGCGGATCATTAAAGTTTCCAGACTTTTTTTCGTATGGGCACTTTTATTGATATTACACACATGAAACTCTAGTCCCCTTCGAAGCAATCTCCCCAAGCTGCAATGCACTTGTTGTACTGTTCCAACAACTTCTGGAAGGCCCCATGGAAGTTCTCTTGTGTCAGCATGTCAATGACCTTCGTCACAGCCTCTTTCATCTCCTCAATTGTCTCATAACGACAGCCTCAGGGCTTAGGGAATAACCAAAAGTCACAGGGAGCAAGGTCTGGAATATAGGGAAGCTGAGGAACTATCTTGATGGCCATCTTGCTCAAATAGTCTGTGACAAGGATCGAGTTGTGGACTAGTGCATTGTCCTGGTGGAAATGCCACTGACCCGATTTGAAGAGTGCTGGCCTCTTCCGACGGAATCTCTTCCTGAACTCCCTTAAAACCTCAACATTGGTGTTCCGTTTGAAATTCTCTTACAGATTATCGAATACGACAGACACCTGAAGTCTGGAGGGTACATCAGCCAAATTACTCAGGAAAGGACACCCATTCAGTACATTTGTGAATAGTAAGTAGTTCCCCTCTTAACAGGATTTTATGGCGACTTGTTCTGACCATGCTGCTTCCCATTTGAACATTGAAATAAATCAATGAACTGGACAGTACTTAGATGGGTGACCACCTAGAAATGCTGGCAACTTGATGCTTTGTAAATAATTGCAATTATTTGCAAATTCTTCATTATTTTCACGCAAAATTTGAAGAAAAATCGCAATTTGGATAAATATGTTGGCCGATAAACATTTCAAGAGAGGAACCAGGGCAATAAGAACGGTCACAAATATAAATTGGGATAAATTTTAATTTTTTTTCTTTTGTCTTTTCATTTCAGGTAGTTTTTTCTTGTTGGGAAATTTAAATTGCGGCCCAGTCGGCTGGTGCTGAAGAATACACCAACTGTACATCGTCAGAGGAGTAACCACTCCCCTAATGAGTGTCCTGGATATGACACTAAACCATCTTATAGTGAGGCTAAAGATCTGGTGCTTTGGAGAAGGTGGAGTATCCATTAATTCTCATTACTCCCATGTCCACTCTGAACCGGAGTGGTAGTACCTGTTAGGGTCCCATTTAAGAGTCAAATAGAACTTTTCAATCATAACTAAAGTTGAAATTATACAACTGTGAATAAGCAAAAGGATTAAAATTAGATTGAATTATTAATATTACACAGAACTGCTTAAAACTATTTAACTGTGTGCAAACGAATGAATAATGTTGAATAGATTTTTTTTATTTTGAGATAGTAAAACATAGAATCTTTTACAATGACCTATTACTAATATTGAATAGAATAATTTGTGTTCAATAGCAATACTTGAGATCATTTAACTGTGTGCAAACAAATGAGCTCTTACAAATCACACACACACACACACACACACACACACACACACACACACACACACACACACACACACACACATATATATATATATGTATGTATATATATATATATGTAACAAGATTTGGCTAGGTTTGGTTTGGTTTGGTTTTATGGCATATTAACCATTGTTGGTTATTTAATGCCAAATCCATTTTTATACATATAAACACTTCTTTTTCAAACAATTCAGTTTCGCATAAGTACACTGTTTAGTTCTATTTTACCCATAGATAGGACCCTATCAGGTGCTATCACTCCAGACCAGAGTGGATCTGGGAGCGAGGGCAATAAAGGAGTACTCTGCATTCCCCAAAGCCCCGGCATTACTGGAGCCTCACCATCATTGTTTAGTGTCATATCCAAGACACTCATTGGGGGATTCTTATCCCTCTGTAGAGATGCAGTCCGTGTATTCTGTAGCCCCAGTCGACTGGGCCTCAAGAATTGGCAGAGAATAACCCACAAGAGTCAATATACCATAAAACACTACGAAATCAAATCCAAACTGATCATACATTTTGATAAATGTAAACTGAATCGGTTCCAATATTACCGTAACCATTTTCAGTTGATAAAATTTCTGCCTCTACAGTACACAGATTGAGTGACAGTTTTGTTGTTCCTCGGTAGCTGAATGTAAGGCATTTTCCTATTGGTTGCGTGTTGAACAATTCAATGTTAATGTATAGAAACATCACTAAGAGGACTCACCGTGGCGTAGGATTTTGTAAAGATTGTTTTGTTTTTAATTCGATTAATTGACTTGATTGCACATACTTTCTATTTTGAAAATTTTCTGAAAATAATTCACCCTCTCTACGAGGATTTAAAAATAAATAGCTGCCTGTGAAAGGGTTAAAAAGAAACAGTTGAAACTACATGAGCCCCTTACAATATTCCAGCCTTTCATTTCTGGCGTCATGTTCATCACAGGTGTCAATAAATTTGGGTTTTTAATAATTCTTTCAAAATGTCTTTCTTAGACACAAAGTGTTGTGGAATGATCGTACCGTTGCTTTCATATAGACTTTTACATAAACTATGCCACCCAGTCTGCCAAGGGGTAAGAACCCCTCAAGCAGTGTCCTGGATTTAGCAATAAGCCATATGATGTTGAGGCTCCAATAATGCTGGAGCTTTGGGGAATGTAGAGTATCTCTTTATTGCCATTACTCCCAGGTTCACTCTGACTCGATGTGGTAGTAACTGTTAGAATCCCACCTATGAGTAAAAAAGAATGATTTAATCATTTACAATACTTGAAACCATTTAACTATGTGCAAACAAATTATTAATATTAAATAGAATTATTAGTGTTAAATAGCAATTCTTGAAACCATTTAACTGTGTACAAACAAATGAGCTTTGGTTGTTCAAAAAAGTTATCTACGAACTATTCACTTAATCATATATATTAGTGAACAGGATTCAGCATTAAATAACACTCAAGGGTTGATATGCCATTAATCCAAATAACCTAACCTAAACTACGACTAATTTTTTGACTGATTTTGGTTCTTAGGATTATGTGGGATAATCCTTTGTTTTGTCAAGATCCTAAAATTGCTGACAAGTGATTAACTGACTTTAGCGGCATGTTAACCAGTCTGAGGTTATTTTATGACACATATTTAGAAATCATGAACATTGTAAGTCTATATTTATATATTTTGTATTTTAAGAGCTTTTTTAAATATCAAGCATTCTTTTCTAATAAAGAAAATGACACACAGTTGTAAGCTTCCAAGTATTTTTATTTAATGCCAGTGGCAAGCAATTATATGGTTTCAAGTAAATAATGATAATATTAGCTATGGCATGGATTGACTTCAAAAAAGCATATGGTGTGGGCCCGCCAAGCCAGATAATAGACTGTCTGAAAATGTACAAGACATCCGGCGAAGTCATAAAGTTTATCGAAAATACCATGCAAAACTCGAGAGTCGAACTGACAGTTGGAGGAAAAAGCTTAACTGAGGAGAAAATCCAGAGAGCTCTTCCAGGAAAATGCGCTATTATTAATAGTGATGATGCCATTCATTCACATACTTAGGAAATGTACAGTAAGATCTAAGCTTCATAGATCGTAAGAAAAAAATCATCCACTTCAAATATATGTACGATATCAAATTGTTTGCAAAAAAGAAAAACGAATTGGATACCATAATACAAGCAGTAAGAATATACAATCAAGATATAGGAATGGAACCTGGCATAGAAAGATGTGCTATGCTAATAATGAAAGGCAGAACAGGACAAATGTCGGAAGGAATATAATTATCAAAGCAAGAAAGAGTCAGAACGCTTACGAATTTTGGGGAATATTGGAAGCGGACACCATTAAACAAGAGGAGACAAAAGAAAAATTAAAAAAAGAATACCCCAGGAGAACGAGAAAACTATTCGAAATCAAACTACACAGCAGTAATCTTATCAATGGGATAAACGCCTGGGCTGTCCTCCTCGTTAGATACTCGGGACCCTTCTTAAAAATGGACCAGAGAAAAACTTCAACAAATGAACCAGAGAACAAGAAAACGTACGACCACGCATAAGGTCTTAGATCCCTGATACAACAGAGAGACTGAATGTGTTGAGAAAAGAAGGAGGATGAAGACTTGTCAGCATTTAAGATAGCATCGTTGCATCGATACAACGACTCATAAACAAGTGTGGAGGAAGACTGATTACAGAGACCAAAACAATACAAGCAACAACAGAATCACATAATAAGTGAATGCAGTTCCACTGGGAACTATGCAAGGAATTGAAATTTGTCTATACAAACAAGTGGTATTTGCATAACCCAGAATCCGTCTTGGAGAATGAGACACATAATATTCTCTGGTATTTTGATATACAAACGGATCCCCTAATCTCGGCCCGACGACCAGACATAGTTATAGTCAAAAAAAAAAAAAAAAAGAAAAAAAAAAAAGAAAAAAAGAGAACTTGTTGAATTGAGTACTTTGCTGTCCCGGTAGATCACAGAGTAAAACTGATCGAAGGTGAAAAGAGAAATAGGTGCCTGGACCTTTCTTGGGAACTGAAAAATCTATGGAACATGAAAGTGATGGTGATACCAATTGTAATCGGTGCGTGCGGTAAAGGGACTGGAATAATTGAAAATAAGAACCCGAGTGGAGACCATCCAAACGAGTTAAGGTCGACCAGAATACTGAGAAGAGTCCTGAAGGCTTGTCATTCAAACACCTGTCAAAGACCAACAGCTGATGCTGGAGTGAAAAACTCGCAGAGGAGTAAAACACTATATCACACGACAAAACTTGGACATGACTAAGAAAAGGAAATTTAAGAGAGAAACAGAATCTTTCCTAATAGCAGCACAAAACAATGCCATAAGAACCAATTATATCAAAACGAGAATAGACAAGACGCAACAAAATAGCAAATGTAGACTATGCGGTGACAGCGATGAAACCATCAACCACATAATAAGCGAATGCAGCAAATTAGCGCAGAAGGAATATAAGACTAGACACGATTGGGTTGCCAAGATGATCCACTAGGAGATATGCAAGAAATTTAAATTTGACCATGCCAACAAATGGTATATGCACATCCCAGCTGTCCGGGCTGACCATAGAATAAAACTGAAAGAATGTAAAAAGAAGGATAAGTACCTCGACCTTGCTAGGGAATTAAAAAAAAACTAAGGAACATGCAAGAGACAATTATACCAATTGTAATTGGTGCGTTTGGAACAGTAACTAAAGTATTACTAAAGGGACTGTAGGACTTGGTAGTTGGCGGACAAGTGGAGACCATCCAAACTACTACATTATTGAGAACGGCCAGAACACCGAGAAGAGTCCTGGAGACTTGAGGAGACTTGCTGTCACTCCAACTCCAGTGAAAGACCATCAGCTTACGCTGATGTGAAAAACTCTAATGAGTAAATAATCCTTAGATTTCAAGTCTTCCTAATAATGATCATTTGTTTGCTCATAGTTATAGCTTAAAGAATTCCAAATAATTTTCAAAAATTCCTTTTTAAGCTATTGATGGAACACTAACAGGTATTATCATTACGGGTCAGTGGACCTGGAATTATAATTAGGAAGAGGGATATTCCAAACTCTCTAAATATCTAGAATTGGAGCTTTACAACAAGATGCAGTTTAGTGTTAAACCCAGGATACTCTCTTTTTTTAGTGGTGATGGGGTATCATACTCCTCCGTTAAAGATACAGTCAGCGTATTCTAATTCCCCTGGGGGAGCATAATAAGGAGTGGTAGAAAGAATAAAACAGATTTGTCACTTCATTAGGGACAGCCACCAAGTACTGCGAGGGAAGTATTTCGGACTTTTAGCATCCATGTCGGAATACCCAGTATTGTATAACAAGTATGGGTACTATCGTCAATACACATGGAAATCAATTGATCCTTTTAAAAAATACTTATCAATTGAATCCTTACAAAAAGACCAGTTGGGTCGTTTCTAACAAATAACTCGGTTCGTGGCAGTTCCGGACACATATTCGCATATTATTCTAATTTGAAGGCTTTTGTTCACAACGAGAAAGGAATGGGAAACAAGACAAACGAATGTAGATAAATGTGCTAACTGGGGATAGTTGATTATTCCGAAATAATCCTTTTGACTTGCCAAATGTATATCAGATTTACCTGACGTTTGCGTTTAGATGCTTGTGATTACTTCAACATGCATAGCACTTTTAATTTGTTTTGTGTGTGTGTGCAGTTCTGAGAACTCTGGCGCTAGTGGTACGACTAAATGGGCGGGCGGGCGTGGTTTGACCTCATAACATGTTTTTACGTACGTCAGGTTAAGTATTTTGTATACCCTTTGCCTACTTCTAATCGACCCTGTCCCCACCTCACGCTTCCTCTTTCCAACAGATAAGAAAAAGGTGACAGCTCAAACAATCTTGTCCTACAAAAAACTAGATGTCTTTCTCTCGTAAATATCGGGCGTTGTCATGACGACGCAGCAATTCTGGTGGTGACAAACGAAAATCACTCCTCTGCTAGCAAAGAAAACACACACACACACACACACACACACACACACACACACACACACACACACACACACACACACACACACACACAAATAACGTTCATGCGACGATCCCTGTCCACCTCGGTTACTATCTACCCTTGCTTGTACCTGACTGACAAGTCTTTCTACCCGGAATTGGAGAAAGAAAATACTTTCCGAATGATTTAAAAAATACCTGAACATGTCAATTTACTAAAGTGCTATTCTATTAACTGGACTGGCTCAGTTGCTGAGATTGGTATTTCAACCCAATGCCAGTTGTCGGTATTCGAGTCTAAGTAAAGACTAGAATTCTATATTATGTGTATTTGTTGAATGTTAATCTATCTTTGAAAGACTGAAGCCATACAATCTTTTTACGACCACACTTACCTCAGCTTAAGAAATATTGATCCTGGCGATAGACTTGCTGCTTGACTTTTTGATTGAACGTAGGAATGTGAAGGGCCAAATTATTTCTAAAATACAAATATCTTTTTGCTAGGAACTTATCAAATAATTAGCTTCTATTTATTATCAACAATCCAAGACATAATTACTCAATGCTGATATTTGATGGATCAAGTGGGATACCAAATACTTGATCACTTACCAGACGTAGACAAAGTGTTGGAAAAGTTATTAAAGTTTCCATTTTTTTTTATATAGCAGGCTATTTTACCAGAAAAGATTGTCCCTGAGTGGAAGATATATATATATATATATATATATATATATAATTTTTTTAGTTAAGAGCATAGAGATATTTAGAAAGACATAACTCGTCGTGATTTAAAAAAAAATCCACGAGATACCAATTTAGGTGATGATTCATTATGTTTAATGTTGTTGAATAAAAGGCTGTGAAATTTCAGTATCTTAAATAAATATCTTCTTCGTTTTCCCTGAAATAAAAGTAGTGTGTGGATGAGAGAAAGTTAAAAGTAAAAAAAAAGAAAAGAAAAAAGTTGTACCTCGCAAAATTGAAATGAAAATAAGGAAAAATCTGTCGTAATTCATGTATTAAGCAAATATAATGTAAGTAAATAAACTGTCATTAATCATGAAGGTAAGTTAATTTTTATGCTTATAACCAAAGGCAGTGAATTCAAAAGCCATTGATTGTGGTTACATAATTGTGACCTTATGCCAGACTATTTTATAATTATCATTAAAACTAAGTAATATTTAATGCAGTTCAAGGGAAGTAATTTAAAAGAAAAATATGCAGTTACTTCCCTTAGAAAATGCTTCCGCTAGGTTTCTTCTGCTGTTATTCCAGAAAATTAAACAAAAACATGTAACTGTCACATAACATTTCATTTTTAATTTGGTGAAAAGAACAAATAATTTATAAAGAAAAAATATTCTTTCAAAACAAGACTCAAATAGTAAATAAAGGAAATACAAGTTGTAAAACAGGAGTAATTTTTTTCCCAGTCTTTACTTGTTTGGCTCAAAACTGATACCAATAAAAAAAAGCAATCAAGAGCAGATGAACAAAACAACAAGAAAAAAATATATTGAAAAAAAAGAATTTCACTTTATTAATCTGCAAAGGACTGTTTTTTTTTTATTTTTTACAAAATGAATTTGAAGGCATGTTTGGAAAGAGGGTATCAATTGAAAAATATATAGAAATTTAAAGAACCTCTTAAAATTTTCCGACTTTTTCTTCTCTCATTTTTTGTTTACATATTTAATATCTAATTCTATTTTGTTAACAATAATGACATATATATATATATATATATATATATATATATATATATATATATATATATATATATATATATATATATATATATATATATATATATATAATACTTTTATTTTAAATCAAGACCTAAAGCAATGGATCCGCTTGTCTCCGCGGGTCGCAAGTTTTTTTGGGGTTTTTTTAAGAAAAGAGGAGAAAAAAAAACAAAAAACAAAAAAACAAAACAAAAAACAACAACAACAACAACAGAGACATCTTTCTTACGTTTCTGATTAGCAAAACCTATGGAATTTTAAGGTATTTACGAAAACTGTTGATTTCATTGTTGGTAGCTCTCAGATTACGAGTAATGTCAAACGAAGTGAATTGAAGTTGTTTTTTTTTCTAGTATATCGATAATTGGAATAAGACACTGTCTAATGAAATAAGACACTGTCTATCTATAAATGGTTAATCATTTAGAATGAAAAACAAAATAACTGAAAGATTTTGGAGCGGAATTCAGCTTTTTTCTGAATTGATTGGATGAAAACAAACCACATTAATTTTGATGTCTAAATGAGACCACAAAAACTATCATCCCACGGAAAGGAGTAATCGAACCTGACTCTCCAATTTGCGTCTTTTGATACGATTATTTATATGATCAAATAGTAATCATTTTATTTGACACACTCATATATATCAAACTGCGATATTTTGCCATCCTCCAAGGTCTGTAAGACGGGAGTAATGAGATTTAAAAGGTCATGCTGACTTGCATATAAAAACAACAATGCTAAAGCTGTAATTTTAATATTATTTTGATATTGTTGCATTTATTTTACCCAACTGGCACTGAGAACAAAAAAAAAACTGCTAAAGGTGCTCTCACATCAATTTTCCAAGCCACATACTAATTATACATACATACATATATATATATATATATATATATATATATATATATATATATATATATATATATATATATATATATATATATATGTGTGTGTGTGTGTGTGTGTGTGTGTGTGTGTGTGTGTGTGTGTGTGTGTGTGTGTGTGTGTGTGGCTATAGATGTCATCATAGATTTAATGAAATAAATTCACAAAAAAAGCGAGGAAATTAAAATTCATCTTAAAATATCTTCAATTCTTCCGAAACGAATGCAAAGAAAACAAAATGTTTAAATTCCTAAAAAATAAATCAATGATTTGAATTTGCAACAAAAAATTTGTTATTAAAACCTCTCTATTTGATGGATATTAATCAGAATAGGATTGAATAACATCATTCTCCATCTTCTAGTTAGATTAACTGCATTTTAGAGGTTCAGTTAAATAGAGTGACAATCACTGACTGTATTGTTGCTTTGAGGAGAATCGCCAGAGAGCAGACGATCTTTTATATATTATTATGAGTAAATTTAGGCTCAGGAATGTGGGGCTCAAATGGTTATTATTTTTCGTAAAATGTTTATTGGTACATATCAGTTACTAAAATAAATTCTGTATAAGTAAAAAGATTAGTTTTAGCAGGGCGAAAATCGTTTGTTCATAAAATAATGAAAGCGCTTTTTGAGAGAATATCCAGAAATAAAAGGTTTTCCTAATTAAATATTAAAATCTATTTTAACGATTTAGCTTTAGGAAATCTAGATTAATACAATCACATTAATCTCTATCAATTATTTTCTTAACGATTACTTTAAGATAACCACTGAATTGCCTATGAAAACGTCACGAAATTCAAAGTGAATTATAATGAGTGTTCAGATCATAAATTCCTTTTAATTTGTGAAACTCATTACTCTATTGTAAATATTGTAAATTATGATTTGATCTCATCATAATCTGGGCGGTAACATTCTCAATTTCTTTTTTCATTTTTGGTTCTAAGGAAAACACACAGACATGCACACATATACGTATTCATGTTGAAGAAATTGAATGAGTAAATTAAAAAATATACGACTACAGAGACTCAATCACAGAAAATAATGCATAAAAGTTAGAATATGACGCGAATCCCAACACGTCACAGAAAATTCCCGACCATTTCGACAGAATTTGTAACATGAAGATTTGTATCTTTTTCTCTGACCTGTCATTCATTTTTCTTTTTCGATGTTTAAATTTTTTGCATTTTTCTGGCTTCACGTTGCACATGAACAAGATATTTGTCGGGAATACCAGCGTCTCTGAAAATAAAATGAAATCTTTTGATATTTTTGGGCGTACAAATTTTAATCAAGAAAATAAAAGACCCAAAGTTCTATTCGCGATAGGAATAACTAAAAAAAAAAAAAAAGAAAAAAAGGGTGACAAGCTAGCTGACCGGTTTCGTCCTCACTCAAATAAGCTAAATCGATGAAAATATAGTTAAAAAAAAAGAAAATGAAAGAAAACAAAATATGGAAATATTTATGATGGGAAAAATCGTTTGAATATTAGATACAGCTCCCCCACTACGGTCCACTCCAATTTGAAGCAATAACTTGATATTTTTAGACTTCAATAGAATCAAAAAGTAGTTTTTACCGAAGTACTCTTCAACTCTAAAAATACAGCAACAACAACAACAACAACAACAAAAAAGACAAAAAACCCCCCAAAAAAACAACCAACCAACCAACCAACCAACCAACCCAAACTAAACAAAAAACAAAAACAAAACAATCAATATACCATTACAATCTTTAACGTCATCTTTCTTAAATTATCCAATAGATGTGACCTTCAATGAAAGAATTGGTTCCGCACTGAAAGTTAACAAATATCGAAATTTTAATGTCACAGTTTAAATCTATTTTTAGAAATGTAATGAATATTCTAAATGTTTAGAAAATTTTGTCTTTGGCTTTTTTACCTGGTGACCTTACAGAACTGATCTGTCTAAAGATAGTGCCAGTACCAGGAAGTTTAAAGATATTGATATCATATTTACCTCTGCCATTTATTCTAAGTGTTTGTTAAGCCAGGATCATGGTGCAATATAACACACACACACACACACACACACACACACACACACACACACACACACACACATACATACATATATATATATATATATATATATATATATATATATATATATATATATATATATATATATATATATATATATATATATATATTCCTTTTTGTCCATGCTTGCTTAGCGTAAAGGTTATCGTTGTAGGAAATGAAATCGGCAGGGTTAGGGTTTCAATTCGCGCTAATGCCCAGCTATGGGTAAATGGTAAAGCAAAACTGGGTTCTTTGGTAAGGCAACCAACCTTAAAGGAAATCCCTGAATTAAAAAAAATCCGCAAAAACTGACCTTAGGTCACATTCTCTCGGTAACGAAGGATTTAAGTAAATACATACTAAGCATGAATAGAAAAACCACACACACACACACACACACACACACACACACACACACACACACACACACACACACACACACACACACACACAAGCTGATTGATAATATTTCCCATCGCATTGTGTATATAGTCATGTTTAAACGTTCGATTGTATATAAAATCCATTTCGGATATACTTAGGGTAAGTTTGCTGTGTGATTGCAATAGGTAATACCGTTCATTAATCATGAGTACAACGTCCGAGTTACATATACAGTTGAAGAAAATGAGGCTATTTTTAGCATAGACGCTTGAAAGTAAGCGATAATAATAGTTGTATAAATGTGAAAAAAGAATCACATTGAGAAAATCGAGCATCATTAAATTTCTGGTTGTGCTCAAAATTGACAGACACGGTGGACGATCAAGATTTCTATTCACTCATGAACTTGCTGCGCACAAGTGAAAAGTAAAACCGAAAATTCTTCATGGACAAAATGAAAAAAAGGATATATCATTTTGGAAGATTTAAGCCTTAAATAAAAAAGATGACGGATCATTTTGAAAGATGACAGCCTTAAACGAAAAAGAAGCTTACTAATAAAAATGGAAAAAGACACCCCCCCCAAAAAAACAAACTATCAAAATCTACAACTTACTTTAATTCTTGCAATTTCTTTTCTTTTATTGATTCGATCTTTTGTCTATGCAATTTGCTCTCTTCCTTAAATTTTCGTCCTTCCTCAAAAAACGCCTGCCGTTCACTGATTTTCTCTTTCTCCTTGGCGGCCATTTGAGCCCGAATATCTCTCGAATGTTTCATCGCTCGAGATTTTATAACTTTTTCATCACGCTTTTCTTTTTCCAACACTTCCTTCTGAGCTCTTTAAAAACAAAAAGAAAAATTCATCCTAAAAATTTTTTTTGGTTGTTTGGAAAATATTGACCAATCTTAGAATAGATTTTTATTCCTGAATTAGTAAATTTAAACAGTGTTTTAATCAGTCAAAATATGCTCCCTGGACATGTCCACATTTCTGCTATCGATTAGAAAGGTTCTGATTTATATCTGTACGATAAAACTCTAAAGGTCTTAGTGCCGAAAAATCTTTAAATGCAGTGTCACTCTTCTTCGTTGGAACGAAGTATTTTTTGGCATAAAAAAAGGGTCCAGACGCTTGAAAATAATGATAGTCGATCGGTGAGAGATCAGGAAAATATGGTGGATGTGGCCAAGTGCCATATTTCAAGTCAGTAAGCGTCACCCTGGCAACAACATATAGCCGAGCAATGTTTCGAAGTAAAATTATAACCAAGTTTGGAAAATACACGCATTGCTTCCTTTTTCACGTTCATAATTTAAAGCCGAAAACATTGAAAAACAAATTCTGAAAGAAGTGATAGATTAACAAAAAGGATTAAAGTGAATCATTAGGAATGTGAAATTTTATACAACTATTATTTAAATAATGTTAGAACTGAATTAAAATAGTGTTTATCTGAACAACCAAATACTTTTGAAGTCATAAAAAGTGGATCGATTTTGAGAGACAGCAAAAGAAAAAAGTTCACTTTGTTCATTCTCGAAAGCAAAAATCATAATTAAAAAAAACAGTTTGTTTTCTTGATTATCTTGTGACATTTTTATGATTCAAAAACATGTAAATCTTTCAGCTTATCTTGTCTGTGTAAATGAAGAAATTACACTAATTTGAATAATTTCTACTCTTTTTTCTATGAGAACAAAATTTGTTTTTGCCATCCGCTGTAAATCTCCAAAGATCTATGTTCTGCGTTCAATTAAAACAAAATAAAGTCAACAATTATATCAATGTACAGAATTTGATTTTCCAAGGTCAGTGGTTTCTTCAATTTTCTTTGACTCCATAAACATCTAATTTTCTCGGCCTCAAGACGAAGAAAGAAAAAAATCGAAGAACCCGAAACTTTGGGACTGAGAAACTATCTTTCAAATAGTGTCTTCCAGTTGTATTCAAAAGAGGAAATGCTAAAGCCTTCCTTGATGTTTGGGATTTGACCGAGGTTTCTCGTTTTTTTAAGTGCCACCTATAAATGAGTTTGCAAAATACAAATAAAATGCAAAGAAACAAAAGCAGGAAATCTGAGGGTGAATGGCAGTGAAGACTCACCTGAGAATATGTTCAAATTCCGCTCTGTCTTTTTGTGCTTGAACAGCCAAGAAATGTTCTTTCTCTTGCATTTGTTGTTTGCGGGCTTCAATTAACATGGCTTCCATTTCGGATTTCTTCTTGGCTTCCAAAGTCTCTTTCTTTCGCCATTCCCGTTCCGCTTCTTCCATGGCTCTTTTGGCTCGAAGGGCATCTCTGTCGGCTTGTTCGTCGCGCGCACGTTCCTGCAGCGAACGAAGTCTCGCGATTTCCCGCTCTTTTTCTATACGTAGTTTCTCTTGTTCTGCTTCAAATGCAGCTTCTCGTTCCTGCAGAGATTTTCAATTAGAATGCTAACGATTGTGATGACTAGGGTGTCAACCGAGATATATAAAACGGAAACATAAAACTATTCCAGTAACCATTGTTGCTTAGATAATTTAAATGACGGTTCTAAGTATTTAAGAAAGAGAAAGCAAAAACTACTCAGCTCGTGAGACATAAAAGATATGGTGGTACTTTTAGAAATTTTATCGTGGCCTTTTTAAAATTTAGACTAAATCAATATTTTAGTTGAAACAGCAGTAGTAGTTGTTGTAGGGTATAGGAAAAGATTGAGAGAAATCTGGGAAGAATGCGCTAGATTTTCGACAACAAGCCAAAGACTCGTTGAAGTTAGGACGATAAAAAAGAAAGGTTGGTTTTCTGACCTTGGAATATTTGAAATACACCAACAAATGAATTGGGAATCAAATCAAAAACACTCTAAACAGAAAAAAAAAAATAAACGAATTATTAACAAATATCTCAATGAAAAACATCATGGAACTAAACGCAAGAGCGAAATTAGTCAGTGATAAAATCGGTGTTCTCCTAAAGAACGCAAACAGAAACTCAAAACCTGGTTGGGAAATTAGACTGGAAACACAGATAAGAAATATTCGAGAACAAACAAACATGATAAAACAGAGGAAAAACGCTGGAATATGTTGGGACGCAAAAAGAAAAGCAACACAAGTATAAAAAAACCTATACAACTCGGGGAAATAAATCAGAAAGTATAGATGAAAGAAAGATGATTAAAAGATATCGAAACAGGATTAAACAATACAGACTAAACTGAACATTCCAAAACAATGAGAGAAAATTATACCTGCAAGTAGAGAGAGAATGTTCAAAGTCATACCAACAATAGGACGATAAGGAAACAAAACAATTTCCGAGCAAAATATGGGAACGAAGAGAATATAACAGAAAAGCCGAATAGATAAACAATATAGAAAAGATTTAGAATGACTCGAAGAAGGTTCTAAGGCGAAAATACACCTAGATTTACTCGGAGTAACACTCAAAAAGTACTAAATTGGAAAATACCAGGACATGATGACATACATAGATACTGGTTTAAAAAGTTCACTTCCATCCATGACAGACTGGCTATTAAAATGAATAGATGCTTAGAAAAAACAGACATGGTGAAATAGATTACCAAAGGAAAGACCACTCTGATCCTACAAGACCCTCCAAAAGTAACTGCACCCAAAAACTACACACCCATAACGCACCTACCAATGATGTGGAAAATACTAACTGCTCAAATCAAGAAGGAGATTTACTATTCGCTAATAAACCGCGGAGTGTTCCCCGAAGAACAGAAAGGAAGCTACAAGGTAACAAGAGGAACTGGAGATCTACTTTACGTTGATCAATGAAACCTCAAATAGAGCAAAACGAGACGAAAAAATGTAGCTTAACGTGGCTTGACAACAAACGAGCATATGATATAGTCCCGCAAAGCTAGATAGAAGATTGTTTAAAATGAATAAGTTATCCGACGGAGACAAAAAAAGTTTATTGAAAATACCATGTAAAACTGGAGAGTCGAACTGATAGCAGGAGGAAAAAGCTGAACTGATGTGAAAATCCATAGACATCTTCCAGGGAGATACGCTATCACCTTCACTATTTGTAATAGCGATGATGCCACGAAATTACAGACTTAGGAAATGCACAAGCAGATACAAACTGAATAAATCGCAAGAAAAAAGATCAACCAACAAATGCACATTGACGACATCAAACTGTTTGCCAAAAATGGAAAAGAATTGGAAATCCTAATACAGGCAGTGAGAATATACAGTGAAATTATAGGGATGGAATTTGGAATAGAAAAATGTACCATGCTAATAATGAAAAGCAAAAATGACAAATGACGGAAGGAATAGAACTACCAAATCAAGAAAAAACAAAAAAAAAAAAACAATGCAAAATCTCACCCGAGAAGACTTGGACATGGTTTAGAAAGGGAAACCTTAAGAGAGAAATTGAATTTCTTCTAATAGCAGCACAAAACAACGCCGTAACGACAAATTACATTAAAGTAAAAATAGATAAGACGCAACAAAATAGCAATTATAGGTTATTTGGTGATAGAGAGAAAACAATTAATCATGTAATAAAAGAATGCCGAAAATTATCGCAAAAAGAGAATATATGACTAGACACGACTGGTGGAAACGGGAATCCACCGGGAGTTGTGCAAGAAATTGAAACTTGACCACACGAATAAGTGGGGTATGCAAAACTCAGAATCCGTCTTGAAGAATGAGACGCGGAAACTTCTCTGGGATTTTGAGTTACAAACGGATCACCAAATCCCGGACAGACGACCAGACTTAGTGATAATCAACAACATCAAAACCAAGAGAACCTGACAAATAGTGGACTTTGCCGTCCCGATAGACCACAGAGTGAAAATAAAAGAAAGTAAAAAGAGAAATAAGTACCTGGACCTTGCTAGGGAACTAAAAATCTATTGAATATGAAAGTGACGGTGATACTAATTGTAATTGGTGCACTTCGGATAATCCCCAAAGGATTGTTAATGAGACTGGAAGACTTGGAAATAAGAGGTCATTATTAAAATCGGCCTGAATACTGAGAAGAGTCCCGGAGACTTTCGGAGACTTGCTGTCACTCATATTCCAGTGAGTAACCATCAGCTAACACATCTAGCAAAAACTCTAAAGGACAGATGAGCAATGTGGAGATTGAGTTGTTATACACAGGTTTATCAAAATTAATCCTTACTAGATTTTTTCTTATTTGATGACATCTTGATTTTGTGAAAATAGTTTTGCTAAAGTCGATAATATCAACTTTTTGTTCTTTTTTGTGATCCTTACTTCAACTGTCTCAAGAAACCTTTGAAAATTTTAGTGGTATGCCATTATATCATGACTAAGGAAAGGTAAATCAACATAAATTTGACTTTTAAACTGAATTAACAGATAAGACACTGTTTCGAAGAAATATTCTTCATTATATTTTAGTAATAAGTCATTTTTTTTCAAAATCTGTTAAGTAATCATATTGACTAAAATTTTGTTGAATCTTATTTTTCGGCAACGGTTATTTTATTTTACGATGATTTTTATGACAAGAATTGAATAAAATTCAATCTGAAACTTTAAGAGTGAAAATATTCTTTATTTTTACAACTATATTTTCTGGCAATTCAGACCAAAATTAAACCTTCAAAGAAGACATTTGAATTAAATCAAATACGTTTTATTTATTTTTATCAATTCAAAAAAAAAAAAAAATCTAATATCAAGAGAAAACTAACTCCTACTTTATTGAGCCCCTACTTCATGTACAAACTATTTCAAAAGCAATATTCAACCCATTTTAAATAGAAAGAATCTTTTTATACAATTTTGTTTATACACATTTTGGAGTTGTTTATGCAGAATCTGAAAAGTGTATGTTATCTCCTGTCTTATATACAAACAAAAACGTAGCGTAACATATTTTGTGAGTTGTAAATCACCGGGCGTTTATATATGAATAAATTATTAGAAGGGTTCAATATTTTTGATAAATCCTTTTAAGAAAATATTTGAAATATTTTTTGAAAAAGAAATTTTCGAATTCCTCGTCCGAGTTTTTGATTAAGCAAAAAAGAAAAAAGAAACAATAAATAAAATAAAATAAAATAAAATAAAATGATTATTACATGAGAACTTTAAAAAATTCAACACGCACATATTTTTCACTCTACACCAAGTGTAGATGACTGAAGTAAAAGAAGAATATCGGCTGAGTTAATGGTCTGTAACCAAATGTGACTGGAAGCAGCATCGATAACATGTGGACGAGATATCTTGTCACATATTCGAAAATAGAATGCAATATTAAAATTTGATTTTATTCTTAAAATACTTACGGCTTTTTGTTTTTGAAATTCTAACATATTCAATTCTTCAAGTTTTTCTTGTTTCTGTTGCCGCACTTTTATTTCTCGAAGTTCTTCATTTGCTTTTTTTAATTCATCCTGAAAAGGAAACCAAAAATTATCTTAGTCAATAACAACAACAAAAACAACAAGAAGAAAGACTTCCACGTACTTGATCGTCACCAAATTCCTCTACATTCAAATGACTGTGCCTCTATGTGCGTTGGTGTGTATCTACAATTTAATATATGCGAGTCTGAGTAGCTGCCAATCCTCAGTGATATCTTAACATACGTCTGCACGAATATCGACATAATTTTATTTGTTTTTTTTTTTACATGCTTTACTGGGACTCATCATCTTATTGGCTTTTATTGATATGATCACGTGACAAGAATTGTGAATAAGTATTTTTTTTAAGTGAGTTCTTCAGAAAATTGGCTGTATTATCTTAGAACGAGACGTATAATTATAGCAAATTCTTACATTCGCAATTGAGCATAAGGCCCTAAGGTTTTTATTGGGGAGTGGTTTTCTGTGCAACTGATGCTGTTCTATGCTATTCTTTGCTAATCCCACTCATTGACCAATTCATTCTGACAATATAGATAATTATCTGTCTTGATCATACCACAAACATCAAAACACCACAGTTACACTGTTGGGTATCACCCACCTTTTCCACACAATGAACTAGTCCATCTGCTACTAACAAAAGGGCAGACTAGAAGGTGAAGAGCAGCTTCTTATATAAATAATATTAGAGCGTTAGAGACTGGAGGTCGCACCAGATCACCTTACTTGCTACCGTAATAACGGAAGCCAATACTATCGTTGGACTATATCTTTATTCTGTATTCACTAATCCTATGCTCTTGTCTACTAATAGTCTCTCTATTGTATATACTTTTTCCTGAGAATATATCTCTATTTCCTCTCATATCGTGGTTTGTCCTTTATTTAATATTACAAGCGTTCACTAAACAGATCACAACATACTCGATACAAGAAAATAATCTTAGGACTCGGTAAAGACACTGACGAATTACAATCTTAAAATTTTTTTTTACTCGGATGGAACCTGTCATTAAAGTAGGGCACTTCACGTGGTGCAACGGTTTGCTAGCTGCATTCGAAGACCATTGCGGTTGACTTTATTCTCACTTGATGCACTATACTTCTGGTCGTGTGTCACAGTTAAGCTTTGAAAATGTAATAGAATAAATAGGACCTCGATGAAATATTATTCTCAGACCTGGACTCTAATGTCGAAATATGGAAATTAATGAGTAATATTAAAATTGGAGGGCATACAAAAAGTGTGACAAAAATAACAAAAAAGTTAAAGATTACAGTTATAGGGAGAGATTAGAGAAATTAAGATTAACTTCTTTACAAGAAACAAGGAATGAGAGATGATCTAATTGAATCTTTGAAAACAATGGGATTTCTAATAATGGTAGACATCTTTTTTAACATTTCTCCTCGAAGTAGACATTTACGGTCAAATTTCAAAAAGACAAATTTCAAAAACAAAGTCTACAAATCAATTGGATCTTTTTGCTAATAGAGTAAAATATTTTGGGAACAAATTGTCTAATCAGATCAAAAACCGCAACAATGTAGAAAATTTTAAGATTAAAATGAAAGATTTCAGAAAAAAATGGTTATAAAATATTCAAGTGTGAATTTTTTGGAAATACTTAACAGAATTTGATCTGTTTACAGATATTTTATTAATAGTGTTCTGTGCAAAGATCATTTTTTTTAAACGTTGATGTGAGAAGATAGTAAAATTCGGAAATGCCCCTGGTGGTTTAACAAACAAACAAACAAACAGATAAATAATTGAGCCTTAAAATAACCCGGATGATAAAGAAAATAGAACTTCTGAACAAACGAAGAAGCTGAAAAGAAACAAAATAAAAAAATTTCCAAACAAAATGTTGTTCCAAATTTTTTACAAAGATAAAGATAAAATGAAATAGAATTAAAAACAAAACTTCAATTTCATTTCATTCCCAATAACTTTACAACAATCAAACTGTACTTTATTATTAATGAGAATTCATTTTTCTCTCTTTTGACAAAAATTATTTTTGATGAAAAAGAAAAATCAAGATACAAATTTTCGAAATGGGATGTCGGCTTCCTGAGAAAAATATGTGGATATACCAAGACTATATGGTTTGATATCCTCGGATTTCAGCATTCATAGATGGTTTCTTAAGACCAATTTACTGAAAATGACAAGTTTTTTCTATTGTTGAGTATACACGGTGTGTGTGTGTGTGTGTGTGTGTGTGTGTGTGTATGAATATATAATATAGACAAGCTGCAGTTATCTCTTATGTTGTCTCAAAATAAATACGTGAATAGAAGACGACAAAAGACGTTTTAACCTTTGCCGATACCCGAAAACTTTCCGTTCCGTTTTTGCTTACCCTCAACAGAATTTGTTCCTGTTTTTTCTTTTTCACTTGGGCTTCGTCTTCAGCGATCATTTGTGCTAGTTTATTCCTCATCATTTCCTTCTCAGTTTCTTTTGCTTCCAATTGACTCAGTTTTCTCTGTTCCATTTCCAAAATTTGATCTTTAAGTTGTTCAGCACCATTGTACTGTGTCATCTTACGGGTTTTGTCAATTTCCTCTTGGATTTTAATAGCGTTCTGTCGGTCGACCTCCATCATCATGTCAAGCCGTTGTTCTTCTGCCGTCATTTCACCTTTGATAAGTTTTTTCTCTTCGAGCTGCGCGTCGCGAATCGCGTGACATTTAGCTTCACGAATCAGCTACAAGGAAAAAGTAAAGAGAGACTATTCAAATACGAAGTAATTAAACCTAAACAAGGAAATAAACGCGAATAAAATTACAAACGGACACAATAGGCAAAACACACACACAGAAAAGTACACGAACAAAACTGAGAAAGAGAAGGTTAGTTACATATGGACTGATAGAAATATACAAATATGGAAGTAGAAAGATGAGAATAAAATGAGAAAGATATGGAGGAACAGAGATAAATGGAGAAATCATTTTATTGGTATTGTCACCTATCATTAAAAACATTGTCGGTATTTGGTTCTAGGGAGGAGATTTAGTAATTTACTAAGCTTTTTTTCTTAAATATAGCACGAGGACGTATAAATGGGGCACCCAGTGAGACTTAAACTCTCTCGTGAAGATTCACTTGTCTAGCTTGCTTACCATTATACTACCCGAAGCTCCCGCTTGGGATGATATTTAATCGACACCAATTTCCAATGTTAGCATCAGTATATTCATTGATGCACTAAAAATGAATAAACAGGTAAGAGCCCCCCCCTACCCCCAGCTAGGGGTTAAATAGTATCATTTACAAGTATGGCTTTGACATTAAATAACCCACGAATGTTGATATGCCATTAAAAAACGAAGAAACCAAACCAAACTGAATTAACGGAAAGGAAAGTCGAGATAAACTCATATAAAGATATAATACATTAAATATGTTCATGCTCCTCCAATATCCAACGGAAGACATATATTTATTGTTTCCCTACAATCAGTTTAATCATCATCATCATCATCATCTCGCGCTGGTAGCACGGATATCCCTGAACCTCTCTCGCCACTCCTCCCTATCGTTCATCGCCCTAGGTAGATCTTCAGGACAACATCCCGTATCCTCACATAGCTGCTGAATGTATGATCGTGCTGGTCGTCCTGCTTTTGCACGGCCATGTGTGTGGGTCCATAAGAGTACATCTCTTATGAGTTCGTCCCCGCTTCTCCAGCAGTGTCCTGCATGTCTGGTTCGTCTGGCAATTACACAAGAATGCTACGTGCAATCTTGAACAAGTCCTGGCGGCAACACCCCACAAGACACCAAGTGTACGGCCACCTGCCCCCTATCACGAAAACTATTCAAGTTAGACGAATCAGTTTTATAGAAGTAATTAAATATCTAACGTTATTAAAGCCATTGGTAAATAGTGAATAGGGGTGTGTTGGTGATATAGTCGCAAGGTTTGAAGTAATGCATTGATTGTTTGATTTTAAGGACATGTCAACTTCTCTAAGGTTATTCTACTCCAACAGGTTAGGGAATCGCATACATTGTTCATTTATACTTAAATTTTTGTGTAGGTGTTTCCTAAGAGATTTTTTGGCACTCAATTAAATAACAATTATTCCTAATACAAATATTAGGTCTACAGTTAAATGGTTTCATGTATTCCTATACAACCCTAATAATTTAGGCTCAGTTGTATGGTTTCAAGTATTTCTTTCCATCTAATGATAACCATTTATTTGTACACAGTTATATGGTTTTTAAGTAACTAATAATCATCATCGTCATGTCACGCCGCCAGCACGGATCTCCCTGACCCTCTCTCGCTATCCGTCTCTATCGTCCATCGCTCCCGGCAGGTTTTCAAGGCTACACCCTGCATCTGCACAGAGCTGTTGTATATAGGTTCTATCTGGTCGTCCTGCCTTTGCTAGTCCATATGAAGAGGTCCACTGGAGTACATCGCTTATGAGTTCGTTCCCATTTCTCCAGCAGTGTCCCGCATATCTGGTTCGTCTAACTTGAAGTTTTCATGATGGGTGATAGGTGGCCGTACAGCTGCTGCTTTGTCGGGTGCTGCCTCCAGGACTTGTTCAATATTGCTCGCAGCATTCTTGTGTAATTGCTGTCAAGTTTTTTCTCCATACATCTAGTTAGCGTCTATGTAGTGCATCCATACAGCAATATCGACACGACCGCTGCTTGGAAAAACTGTGTTTTATTTTATCGGTCAGGTCTGACTTCCATATGACCGATAACCTATTGATAGCTGTCCATGCAAGTCACGTGTTGATGTCTTTCTCGGTTGATGAGACACTGCTTCCTTGGTAGGCGAACTTGTCCACTAGTTTCAGAGAACGACTATTTAGTGTGGAGATGTCGCCTGTTTGACTAAAGCACATGTATTCCGTCTTGTGTGCGTTGACATGAAGGCCTGTGTCAACAGCTCCTCGTTCCAGACTATGTAGCTGGGTTTCGGCTTGGGCGGGTGTATTTACCAGAAGTACTATGTCATCGGCGTAGTCCCCGTCCGTAATTGTTTTTGCGGGGTATCTTCTGCTTCTTTCCTTTGCCAGCTTCCTGCCGTTATCTTTCATTTTATCAATAGACTTTCTAAGCACGTTGTCAAGGCAGATGATGAAGAGGTATGGGGTTAATATGTCACCTTGCAGCACTCCTGCTACAATGTCGAAGTTGTCTGTGTCTCCATCCGGGAAGCGGACTTTTACTTTCGTCTTTATGATGCGATATTAAACTAATGATAATCATCCTTAATAAACAAGTAACTGTTCTTAATACGAATAATTGACATTTATATGGTAGCAAGTATTCCTGTGGAATACTAATAAACTGAACTATTTTACCCGAATATGGAACCTTAACAGGTACAACCACTCCGGGTCAGAGTGAGCTAATATGGCAATAAATGAATATTCTACACTCCACAGAACTTTAGAACAAGAACTTCACCATCGGATGCAATTTAGTGTCATACCCACGACACAGTAATGAAGTTTGAAAATAACGTTTGATAGAAATATCGATCGATTGATAGATTAGTAAAAATATCAATTGACAGAAATATTAATTAATAAAAATACCAACTAATAGAAATATAGTTTGATGGAAATATCGATCGATTGATAAATTGACAAACATATCAATTGACAGAAATATTATTTCATAGATTGATAGAAATATTGATTTGTAAGTACTATCTTAATGTTACAAGTTGACTGGTGATATTAAATTAAATACTAAGGACTAATTGGGATAGTTTGTTGAAGATTAGATATAGTCTTTTGTTAAGGTAGTGTAGAAAAATATAATAACAATGTACTCACACCTGACAGCACCGTTTGTGAAAGTGGGTCAAGGTGACAAGGACACCAGGATTGTTTATTGAAGGGATGAAACGGCCGATCGGGGTTTTGATTGACGGGTTAGGAAAAAAAATTATATTTCATATTCTAATGTCAGCCGAGTGCGAATCTACGGAAAATTACGGCTAAACGCCAGACACAAGGCCATTAAAACAATAGAATGTTATCAGGTGGCTCACCAATCAAAGAAAAGCGGGGTGGAGCCTTTTCCTCCTGCCCAAGACGTGCAATGCAGGGCCATAGTTTTTGATTGGCTGTCTGGTTAAACACGGGTTTCGGGGTAAGGTTTCTCTACCAACCTCGATGATTGCACTCTGGGTCCATTAGTCCAACTTTTCTATTGGCACGCCAATCAGAGCCATGTATTCAGGGGTCTGGAGACCCATAAAAGAAGATCCCGAAAAGGGAACAGAGAGAGATTGAAAGCTGGTTCCGCAGACCGAAGACTTGAAGTCCTTGCCACCCTCTTCGCCACCACTGTCGCTTTACCTAGAGTCCCCAGCTTGACTGTCCCTAGTAACATTAATTTGCTTAAAACGGACTCGAGGCTAACTGTTATCACCAGTCAACTTATCTCCGAAATAAAACCCCTTGTTGTAGTAATACATGACTTTTTTATCATTGAATAATGAATAAATGTTATTTACAACTGTTAACAAGCGTTCCTGACGTATTGAAGTAGTTGACCAGCCAACAGCACCGGTAAAGTTGGCTGTCTTCTGACCCAGCCAGAACCAAGAGAAGTCCGAATCAGCTCTTTCCCAACTTTCTCGTGGGTCGAACAACGCAATGTGGACACGGAAATCTGGACCAGCAGATCCACCAGAAACTTCGACCTATAAGTGGCCCGCAGCACGACATACACTTATAGGACCCCAGAGTGATAGAAATATACAAAAGAACCAGAAACTGTCAGATTATTTAATCTATTGTATCATTCAAAATCTGTAAGTTAAGAATTTCAGGGAATAAACTTGATTTCATTGGAGCACCATGAGAAGAAATATGCCATTCCCACAAGCAGGTAAAGATTGAATCTATAGATGAGTTAGTTCTCAAATTCTAAGATTTATCAAATATAAAATGTAAATTTTGAAACACACAATTCGATATATAGACAGTATTGTTATTCCGTATAATTGGTTTGGTTTGATTTCTTTGTTTAATGGCATATCAACCTTCTTGGGTTATTTAAAGCCAAAGTCATCCGTGTAGAAGAACAGTGATCGTACTATTTGACTCATAGTTGGTGGGTAAGGGGTTTCATACATTTTCCCAGGGGCATTAATCCGAAAGGGAACGTAATATCACGACTGAATTTTGAACTCGCTTTACTTCGTTGTCGCATGAAGGACACACTACTATTCAAGAAAACCTTCTATCTCAATCTCATCAAGATGAGTTTTCCGTCTCAAAGATCCACACTCATTGGTTAGAGTAACAGAATATTCACCTAATTCTACCGAATAACAACCACCCGTTGAATCAATACAAACGGACGGTAAATTGACGTGAATTTTAATTACCCACCTCATTTAGATGTTTGATTTCGTCTTCTTGTTCTTGTCTCTGTTCATTTGCTTTTGACAAAAGATCTTGGGCGTTGGCTTTAGCTTCTACTTCAAGTTTCGTCAGACATTCAGCCTTTTCTCTTTGCAAATCTTTCTTTTTCATCAACTGTTCCCGTTCAAAACGTTCTTTCTGTAGAATCTCTTTTTGCTTTTTGTGAAATTCCTCGATTGCGCGCCGCTCTTCATCCGTGAAAACTCGAGCGTTGTCTTTAATACGGCTGAACTCTTTGGGGTCCAACACGATTGACCTTCCCGAAGGATCCTTATCAGGAACCCTACATAAACAACAGCAAAAAAAAAAAAAAAAAGATCATTAAAATATTAATTTGATTATAAAAGGGATTCCATGTTAGCTATAGTGACCAACTGCAAAAAAAAAGAATTCTTTGTGAGAGTGAACTATTGAAAGTTATATAGTGAGTTGTTCTATAAAACGTATTCGCTTTTGATAGAATTTTTTTGGGCTCTGCAACTCTATCAATTGGAATATACCTACCCATTACCTAAGAAAAATAGAGTAAAATATTCGCGCTTAATGACTAAAAGCCTTTTTTTAAAATCTCATTTTAGAGAAACTTGAAATTATAAATAGTGAACGATGAATCAGAATTTAGAATGTAAAGATTTTCTCTTAAATAATGATGATAAGAGAATAGCAAATGTAGGTTATTTGTAGACAGAGATGAAACGGCCAATCATGTAATAACAGAATGCAACAAATTAGCACAAAAGGGTAAAAGATATGATATGACAGGGTAAGAAAAATGATCTACCGAACATCGAGCAAGAGATTTAAATTTAACCATGTTAATTAATGGATTATGCTCAAACCAGAATCCATCATAGAGAATGAGATGTATAAAATGTTCGGGAACATCGAGATAAAAACGGATTAGCTAATCTCGACTAGAAGATCAGACGTTGTGTTAATTAAGAAGAATAAAAAAAATTGTCAACTAGGAGATGTTGTCATTCTAGAGGAGCATTAAGTAAATATAAAAGAAATCAAAACGATTGACAGTAACTCGGATCTTGCCAGAGAACTGTAGAAAGCTGTGGAACATGAAAGTGACGGTGATACCAATTGATGCCCTGGGAACGGACCTGAAGGAGAGACTGTAGAAACCAGATACTAGAGAAAGGATCGAAACCACCTAGACCACAGCACTGTTTAAATTAGATAAAATACTTAGAAGAGTCCAGAAGACCTGATCAGACTTCAGTAAAAAAAAAAAAAAAAGTTAGTTAAAACTGATGTGAAAAATTGACAATTTTGAGAAACAAACGGATTACCTATTTCCAGCCAGAAGAGCAGACCCAGTGTTAATTAAATAATAAATAAATGAATAAATAAATAAATAGATAAAAGAGAAAGTGGGAAAGAGAAAACTTGCTTTCTAGTGGATTTGGGCGGACCAAAGCGTGAAAATGAAAGAAAGCAAAAAGATAGATGAATACTTTGACCTTGCCAGAGAACTAAAAAAAGCTGTGTAACATGAGGGTGACAGTAATAGCAATTGAAGTTGGTGTGCTTGAAACAGTCCCTAAAGGCTTTGAAAAGAGCCAGAAGGAATTTGAAATTAAAGAAAGAATCAAGGCCATTCAGATTACATCATTGTTGAGAACGGACAGGATACTGAGAAAAGTCCTAGAGATCTGAGGAAACTTGCTGTCACCCAAACTCCAGAAGAAGACCATCAGCGTTAGCTGGTGGGAAAAACTCACAAAGGAGTAAAATAAAAACTAAAAAATAAATTAAATAATAATAATAATAATAGGCTATGCGGGGACAGAGATGAAACCACCAATCACATAATAAGCGAATGCAGCAAATTGGCACAGAAGGAGTACAAGGCTAGACACGGCTGGGTGGGCAAGGGGATCCACTGCAAAATGTGCAAGAAATTTCAATTTAACCATGCCAACAAATAGTATATGCACAACCCAGCATCTGTCCTAGAAAATGACACACACAAACTCCTATGGGACTTTGATATACAAACGGATCACCTAATCTCGGCCAGAAGACCAGACCTTATAATAATCAACAAAAAAAAAAAAAAAAAAGAAAAAAAAAGAAAAGAAAATTGAAAAAACTATGGAACATGAAGATGACCAGTGTACCCCAATTGGGATTTGTGCTTTTGGCGCGGTAAGTAAAGGATTATTAAAGGGCCTGGAAGATTTGGAAGTTGGCGGCCGAGTGGAGACCTTCCAAACAACAGCATTATTGAAAATGGCCAGAATACTGAGAAGAGTTCTGGAGACATGAGGAGACTTGCTGTCACTAAATCTCCAGTGAAAGACCATCAGCTAATGCTGATGTAAAAAAAAACTATGATAATAATAATAATAATAATAATAATAATAATAATAATAATAATAATAATAACTTTACTCCACTGACAAAGAAAACAATAAATTCATATAGGAACTAAACCTCATTTTGAAGGAAATATATAAAAATACTCAACTCACAAATACAGGTAAAATAATAAAATGATGCTAAAATAAAAAGATTAAACAACTAAAAAATATCATTGCAGAAAAATCTCTTCATGGCCAATATGCACTCAGAAATAACGATTTTAATCCATATGAGAAACAAAAAATCCATTAATGATTTAAGAGTGCAAGGATTAAAGCAAAGATGATTTGATTTATAAATACCGCATAGAGCCAAAGCCAATTCATTAAGATTGATCTGGTAAACATAAAAGAATTATGCCAAGCCAAATATATAGATTATGCCAGCAGGACGTTGAAGCTATGGACCATTTAGTATCTGGTTGATCAATCTCGACACTGCTGGAATACAAAGATCAGTATCAGAGTATTTAGCAGAATATTCATTGGAAGATATGTAAATATTTATCCATGCCGTTTGCTGAAATGTGGTATGAACGTCAACTTGAACCAATGACAGGTAGCAATGAAGGCAGTATTTTTTAGGATTTCACCATTTACTCAAACAAACATATAAAATAGACTAAATACGGGGATTAAAAACCACAAACCCAAACATTTTCTCACAGATATGTCAGCGCAATCAGATAAAATATATCTGTTAAAGGATATAAAGAAACATAATAGTCTTGAAATTGAAGCGGGGAAAGTGTTGCACCTTAAAAATACTTCTGTATCAATTACCAAAAGAACACTATGAATGATCAAGAAAAGTACAGAAAAGAACATTAAGAGGATCCCTTGTAGCCTCTGTTTATAAAAGATTTTTTTTACAATGTTCATGTTATGTTTCTCATCACATGATAATTTTTCAAACAGAATATATTTTTTTACTACCTTTTCTAACCTTTGGTTTCAGATAAGGAATTGTTCGAAACAACAACAGAAAACAATAACAACACTTTGTAGAATTGCTCATCTTCTTTGCAGACCACTATTAAGGTGTCTGAAAAATGTCACCCAAAAGAAGCAACAAAATCACAAATACATAGAATACATATAATCATGACTTTCCAACACCCAATCTCTTGGGTAAAGATCCGATGAACGATTGTAAGAAACCAAAAGTGCAGCTAATATTTAATTAAAAAAAAATCCTAAATCTTCTGCCAAGATAAAGGAATGGAATTTGGAATCGAAAAATGTGCAATACTTATAATGAAAAAAGAAAAAAAAAAGAAGTTAAAGAACAGAACTGCTCAAGAAAGAAAGTTTCAGAGCACTTAAAGGAAAGAAAAAAAAAATCTCCAAATACTTGGGAATATTAGAATCGGACATCAAACAAACTGAGATGACAATAAAGTAAGAAAAGGATATCTCAAAAGAGCTAGTAAACGTCTTGAAAACCAACTCAGCTGTAGAAATCTAATCAAATTCTTCCTTGTAAGATACTCTGGACCATTCTTAAACTAGACAAGAGAAGAACTTAGAAATATGGACCATAGAAAAAGGAAATTCATGCCGCTGAAATAGGCTTTTGGATCGAGAAATAACATAGACAGACTCTATATGACAAGAAAAGAAGGTGGAAAACGACTCGCTATCATTAAAGATTGTATGAATGCAGCAATTTAAGGATTCAAAATATATTAAGAGAGGATCATTTCAGCTTCCAGTAACAGTAATAAAAAATTACTAACAAGAAAGAAAAAAAAAACACTCATAAAATGTAAAAAAAAAAAAAGAAAAAAAAAGGAGAAAAACAAGTAAATGGATACGTTAAACAATAAGCTATTGAAATTGCAAGAGATAACTTTCTTATAATTACAAAGAAGAAACTTAAAGAGAGACAGTGAATCTCAATAAATAACAGCAGAAATTAATTATCTAAGATTAAAAATTGATAATTCGCTGGAAAATAACAAGCGTAGGCTCTATGGTGATACCGATAAACAGTTAATCACATGATAAGCAAGTGTAGTAAACCAGCTTAAAAAAGATGGAAGAGGTGACCAGCTGAGAAGTGCACAAGAAAAAGACTGAAAATTGATCATACTGACAAACCAGAATTTTTCCAAGAAAATAAAACGTTTAAAATTCTCTGAGATTTTGTGGTATAAACGTATCAGCAATTCCAGTCAGAAGACCAGATGTAGAATTAATAAACAAAAAGAAAAGAACTTGTCATCTAGTGTATTTTGTCATTCTAGCAGGCCACAGAATAAAAATGAAAGAAGGCAAAAATTTGACAAATATCTGGACCTTACCAGAGAACTGAAAAAGTTGTGGAACATGAAAAGGTGATAACAATGGAAGTTGGAGCGCATGAAACAGTCCCCAACAACCGGGGGAAAAAAGATTGGGTGAATTCGAGACTAGAAAAAGAATCTAGACCATTCAAACCACAGTACTGTTAAAATTAACTAGGATACTTAGAAGTGTCCTGAAGATCTGAAGAGACTTGTTGTCACTCAGACTTCAATTAAAACAATCAGTTGGAGCTGGTGTGAAAAACTTGCAAGGAGTAGATAAAAAAAACAAGACAAACAAACAAAAAGAAAATAAACAATTGCAACAGTCACCATAAAAACTGACAAGAAAATTAAGAAGAATTTGTTTAAGATTTTTTAAGTGTTGCTCTGCATAATTTCAATTATTCATAGTTTTGTTTCTATTTTATGATATTAATTTCCCTCAAGAAGAGTTTGACGACTTATTTCCATACATAATTTTCTTAAGATGGTGTACATAAACACAAATATATTCTTTTTTTTTCTCCTTCACTTTTTTCTTATCAATCTGTTATTTATTACTCAAAAATACCTTTTAAAATAAATCTTGTATTTATAAGAATTAAATTGAGGAATCTTTGTGCAAGGAACAGCTGAAAAGTTTTGAGGTCCATCAGATAGGAATGACTTTTCTTAAAAAGAAAGCATTGTTATTTTTTGAAGGTTTAAAGAAACTTTAGAAGTGGTATGCCAAATATGTTGAAATGTGAAATGGCTTTATAATATGACCATTTTATGACTTTAAGTCATTCTTTCTTGGTCAAGCCGAGAATGTTTCAAAAAGTATTTATATATTAACAATGCAACAGCAAAAATTACAATGTAACTGCAAAAATGGTACTTGCTACAAGATTTTTGTTACAATTAAAGTACTATATCTTAAAGAATAAAGCAATTTCCAGTCTAATTTTCATAATAATATTGAATTTTGTTTGCGTTCATTTGATAATTATTATTACTCAAAATATACAACAGTTGAATGATAATAATAGATTTTTCATTTCATTTATATTTGGGATTAATTATGATTTCTGTGAAAATTGAAAATATAAATAATTTTCAATCTTTTATTCATAGAGTATATTTCGCAATTTCTTTGGAAAGTAACCATTTTGAATTCAACACGGACTCCAGTGAATTGTTAACTTTTAAATGAGAGAGAGAGAGAGAGAGAGAAAGAGAGAGAGAGAGAGAGAGAGAGAGAGAGAGAGAGAGATGGCAGAGATTTCAACTCAAGAAACAAATATCTCATGTATCGTTTTTTTGTGAAAAGCTTTTAATACAGAATTTATTCTCATTATGATGTTTTTTTTTATACAGAAATTAAAAATGCCAAATAATATTTAGATATCAAAAACAAAAAATATCTAAACCAAATCAAAATTAAACGCTTTTAATACAAAATCTGGTCTTTTTGTTCATTAGACACAAATAAACACATTTTTAAAAAAATCTAATAACCTCCTAGTTTCTACATATATCTCTCTCTATGGGTCTCTCTCTCTCTCTCTTCTTTTATCTCTTCTTTGCTATCTCTCTTTCTATTTGTCTCCCTATTTTTAAAAAAGAAAATAATTTTCTTACACCAAATTCCGAATGAGATCCATCATTATAATCTGCACGCTCTCTTTTTCCTTGGCAGACTTTTGTCGCGCCATTTGCTCGTTTCCTTGGGTTCCATTACTGTTGTTGTTGTTACTGTTGTCATGTATCTCACCGAGTGGCTCTGACAATCTCCTTTGTTGCTTCATTTGGACGTGGTTCGGTTGGCCGAATAAAGTTTCGTCCACTTGCGAATGGTCACTCACTGTCCGGTATTGTCGGTGACGACGATTGCGCGAAGAACTCGATGAACTACTCACGCGAGTCATGATCGACTAAAGGAAGAAAAAAAAACATTATCAAAAGATAAAAAGATTTGGTGGATGTGAGGCGGAAAGAGAGAAAGGGGCGATAGTGAAGTTAAATCAGCTGAAGTTATTAATAGATAAAACTTTTGCAGAAAGAAAGAACAAAGACGAAAAGAAAGAAAGTCCCCCCAACAAAAGCAACAAAAATGATTTTTAAAATTTGGAACATGGTGAGAATGTATACAAGGAAGAAAAGATTTAACATTTGTCTAAGGTGTAAAGAAAGAAATAAAAAAGTAACAGAAATGATAATCAAAGAAACAAAAAAAGAAGGAATAAAAATGTAGACCAAAGAAAATTAAAAAAAAAGAAAAGAAATGAAGATAAAAAAAACTTAAGAAACGGAAATGAAGGCCCCCCCCCCAAAAAAAACCAACAAAAAACAGAAAAGAAGTAACAAAAAGGAAGACTACAAACAGAGAAAAGAAAGAACAAAATCGAGACCAAAAAAACAGAAAAGAAGGATCAGAAATGAAGACCAAAGAAACATGAGTGAAGAAACAGCACTGAAGACAAATGAAATACAAGAGCAGAAAAAAGAAATAAAGACGAAAGAAACAGCAGAGAAGTTATCACCCAGCAGTTCACTCGTCCAATTGACGTTTGACCTTCCCAGGGGAGAGATCAAATCTTTGCTGAATCAGTCTGCCCACGTAGTGAAGTTTTAGATCCAGACAACTGAATCCGATGTTTACGCCGAAAGCCGAAATAACCGGACCGGCTGATCACTCGATAATGAAAAAAATAAAAAGTTGAAGTTCATAGAACCCCCGCCCCCCCAAAAAAAAAACATGGAGTTGAATGATAAAATAATAATGTCTTTAATCATAAAGAGAGCAATTAACAGTTACCAAAAATAAATGTTATTTCGATGTTCCTTTCCCTGTAAATACGAAGCAGAATGTCTCGGGATCTAACCCCTATCTTGGCGCGGTCAGTCTAAGTCCAAGGTCAGCGTTCCTCACTTAGACCCACTATGTATTCTCAATACTTCACGTTAATTCTTATTTTCAGCTTGTTAGAACAACAGAGATGTGAAAGAATCTGGTTATCTTTGAATCTGGCGCAAGGCTCTTTTTACAGGAGCTCCTTCCTGCTTCGATCTCAACTCCGCGATTAACTTCAACTCTCTCACTGCAACTCACTTCTTTTTGCAAAAACTGAGTTTATATAATTGTTTCTCTAATTTCCCAATGGGCGAATCTCATCAACGGCCTTCTTAATAAATCTTCAACAATTATTACTGTTCACTGTTGCTGTTTGCTACCTCAACAGTGAATCTCTGTGTCTGCCACCAGATGGGAGGTTGGTTGCCGCCCTACAACTTCTGCTACAAATGCTACAATGGTGTTGTTGTCTCGCTCTTCTCTTATGAGATCTCTCTTTATCCTTCTCTCTGCAGGGGTAGAGTCTTTTCTCATCACATGATTCATACGCCATATCCAGTGGATCAAAATTTTCCTTTTTTTAAAGTTTGATTTTTTCCATCTGGCTGACCTTTTGTGACCCTATTTCCGGCTTATCATTGTTTTGGCTAGTTTTCCCTCCGATAACAATAGATATTAACTTTTCTTTTTTTCTTTCTTTCTCTTGTTAGAAAAACAGTTTCATATGTTTTAGTATTTTTCTGCTAGCCAAAAATTAAACAATATTTCTAATTTCTTTCTCATTTTGACTATATATTGTATCACTCTTCAAAAAAAAAAAAAAAAAAAAAAGCACTGATTTTATTCTTCTAAAATCCACGCTGCTCATTGTTCCTTGCTTTATAAAAATAAAACATCTCTGGCTCTTTAGAAAAACATTCTGCTTATCCTATTTTCAATTCATTTAGAATAAAAAACGTTTATTCTCGATTTGTCAGCGTACTGCCCAAGTCTTTTAAAATCCACGCCGAATAATTTTTAGGCTAGACTCTGTGACCCAAAAGGGACAAAAAAGAATACCTAAGAAAAAAAAAAAAAAAAGAATAGTAATTAAGACCAAAGAAACAAGAGAGAAGGAACTGAAATGAAGACGAAGTAAAAAGAAAAGAAAGAGCAAAAATGAATTTTAAAGAAACAGGGGAGAAGGAACAAAATGAAAACCAAACGAACGGAAATGAAGACCAAAGAAAAAGGCAAAAATGGAACAAAAATGAAAACCAAAGAAACGGGCAAGAAGAAAATGAAATCAAAATCAAAGAAACAGAAAAGAAGGAACTGAAATAAACACCAAAAACTGAAATGAATGAACAGAAATGAAGACCAAGGAAACAGGAGAGATTTCTGTTCAATCTCTTCTGTTTCCTTGGTCTTCATTTCTGTCAAAAGAAATTGGAAAGAAGAAACAAATTGAAAACGAAGGAAACAGAAAAGAAGGAACAGAAATGAAGACCAAAAAAAAACAAAAAAAAACTGGAAAGAAAGAAAAAAACGAAGATCAAAGAAACAGAAAAAGAGAAACAAAAAAGGAGACCAATGAAACAGGCGAGAAGGAGCAGAAATGAAGAAAAAAAAACCAAATTGGAGAGAAGGTACTGTAGTAAATGAATAAATCAATAAAAGAAAATAATTAATTTCAAACTTCGGATAATCCTGAGAAAGCTGATGAAACTACCAGCCAAAACGTTCACCACAAATAAGGTAATCTGAATTTAACGGCATGTCAAATGTTTTAGTACGCGATATTTCAATAATTACAATAAGAAAAAAAAATTCCATTAATCACTCACTGTAACAAGGTCAATCTACAAAATCTGGTCTAAAGGGAAAAATAAAATTATTAGTCTATGCAAGTTAAAAATGAAGAAAATTCAAAGTGAAAATATAATTGTTTTTTTCCTAATAAGGAATATTCGCATTATTAGAACGTTGCAGGAGTAAGAGTCTTTGAAGGTGGAGTATATTATTCGAACCATATGCAAATGTATATCAATGTATATCAATGGAAACAACAGGGTGTATATAAAGTAAGGCGGATGAATTCAAAGACGGGTCAATAGCGCGCTTCACGAGATGATGGCTAGGAAAACCTCATAGGTTTAAATAGCCAGGATTAAATAGTTCAGTCAGGAAACTACAGTCACTTATCTTTAAATGTAGCGTCTATTGATATGGATAAAAAGTTCACCTAAAGATAACCATTTCTCTAATTCAAACCGTACATCAAAACTGCATCGTCCTTCACGCGGGTAAACAATAGGGTGCGTTCTGACGAGCTTGGAACTTTGGCCTCTGTGTTCGAAAAATCAGCTACAGAGTCGGAAATCAAACAAAAACTCAGATGTAAAATTGTCAACATAGCGACATTTATCGTCAGGACTTTAAAATACAGTAACCCAGTTACCTGAACTGACAGTGTCTGGTTAGTTGATTGGTTGTTTTTGTTTAACGGTGAATCAACCATTTTCGGATCATTTATCGCCGAATTAAGTCACTAATAAAAGTTTTGAACAATTCCGTTTTGCATGAGTACACAGTTTTAATGTCAAAAACAGTTCTATTTCAAACTATTAAGTTTAGCATTAGTACAGTTTGGTTTACCCACAGTTAAATGTCAAAACAGTTCTATTTCAAACAATTCAGTTTAGCATAAGCACACAATTGAATTCTATTTGGCCCGTCGACCGGACCCTATCAGGTGCTACCATCCCAGGCCAGAGAAGAACTGGGAGCGATAGCAAGGAAGAGGTAGTCCGCATTCACCAAAGCTTCAACATTACTAGAATCTCACCGACAAGGCAAGAGGAATTTTCGGATGAATGATCAAATAATTCAAATAATTTCGTCTCAGAACATCAGACAATAAAGTAAAACAAAAATACTCAATGGCCGAAATGTTGTAAACAAAAAAAACCAAACAAAACAAAGATGGTGTATACTGATTCCACCATTTTGTGGGATAATGAAAATACAGGGTCTTTTAAAATGGAACAATAAAGAAAAGAAAAAAATAATAAAGAAATAAGAGTAAGAATAAAAGGGAAGAATGAAAGGAGTGAAGGAAGTTATTAATGAAGGAGGTTAATGACGAAAAGAGGAAAGTGAAAGAAAGAAAGAAAGAGGAAATGGAAACCCAGAAGAGGGAAGAGATGAATGAAGAAAAATTTAAAAGGGAGAGAAGATCAAGAATTATGCGTTTGGAGGGGGAGGAGGGAAAATAGAAAATAAAAATAGAAGAAAAAGTAAAAGATGGAAGAAATAAAAACCGGAATTATGAAAAATAGGAAGAAAAATTCTAAAGAAAGAAAAAAAGAAAAAAGATGGTAGAAAAGATGAAAAAAACAAAACAAAAAAAACCCCACTCAAATTTCAATATTTCAAGAGTTCAATTTTTCATTTCAACAAACAACAAAAATCTGGCTGATGATGGCAAAGATCAACTGACACGAAATGTTTATTCGGCTTCGAATTATCAGTATTTTTTCAATGTTTATCAAATTGTTAGTTTTTTAAAAATATTTTTTCCGTCTAAAATCGGACCTATAACTTTTTTTTCACCGACCCCCTCCAAAAAAAATAATCAAGAAAATTCTTAATAAATCTTATTGTTGCTGGAAATACACCGAGTGTCACACGAATTTAGGTTTAAATATCTAAGTTTAGTTTTATAAATTTAGTTGGTTGGTTGGTTGGTTGTTTTTGTTTTACGGCGTATCAACCCTTTTCGGGTCATTTAACGCCGAATTAAATTTCAAACAATTCAGTTTAGTATAAGTATAGTTTTTGTTTACAAACAGTTAAATGTCAAAACAGTTCTATTTCAATCCATTCAGTTTATCATAAGTATGCAGTTTAGTTCTATTTGACCCAAAGATAGGACCCTTATCAGGTGCTACTATTCCGGGCCAAAGTGGACCTGGGAGCGATGGCAATGAAAGGGTACTCCGTATTCCCCAAATCTCCAGCATTACTCTAACCTCACCATCAGATTGTTTAGCGTCATATAAGGACACTCTTTGGCGAGTGTCTTACTCCTCTGCAGAGAAGCAGTCGGTGTGTTCTACAGCCCCCACCCACCAGCCAACTGGACAATTTTATGAATTTAAACAAATATACACATAATCCTGTATCATTCAAATCCACATCATCATCATCATCATCATCAAGTCATATTTACAGCACGGAGTCCCTTGGCTCTCTCATCGTCAGTCCCTATCGTCCACTGCTCTTGCCAAGTCTTCTAGACTGCATTCACTGTCCACACAGAACTAATGTATGTAAGTATTTCCTGGTCTGCTAACACTGGTATGTCCATGTATAGTAGTCCATTCGAGAACGTCACTTATAAATTCGTCCTTATTTCCCCAGCAGTACCCAGCATGTCTTGTTTGTCATAGTTGTATGGTTTGTGAGATGGGAGGCAAGTGAACGTAGAGCTGCTGTTTTGTGGATTGCTGGGAGTGGGAATTGTTCAAAACAGCAGGTACCATTCTTGTGTAGTTCTCATCTAGCTTTTGAATATTAAAACATAAATCTGAAATTTTAAAAAAATCTAAAAAATGTATCTAAGTCAACATTTAAGTGGACAACATTTTCAAAAAGTGTTAAAAAGCATAAAAAATTCGTGTATTTTGGTTCATTTTAAACTTTTGAAATGTTATCGTCATTTAGATTTTGCTCCATGGATTTTCTTAAAGTTCTGAAGGTGCATCTATACAGTAGTACCTACAAGACTGCAGCTTGGAAGGAATCCCGTTTTATTTCATCAGACACTTTAGATTTCTGTGCGTATGTTGACATGAGATATTTCTACCAAGATATGTGAACTTTTCGACGAATTTCAGAAGCTTAATGCATAAAGCATAAAGTATAGATGGTTCCATCTCTCTCTCTCTCTCTCTCTCTCTCTCTCTCTCTCTCTCTCTCACACACACACACACACCCGAAGATGGTTCCATCTCTCTCTCTCTCTCTCACACACACACACACACACACACACATACACCCGAAGATGGTTCCATCTCTCTCTCTCTCTCTCACACACACACCCGAAGATGGTTCCATATCTCTTTCTCTCTCTCTCTCTCTCTCTCTCTCTCTCTCTCTCTCACACACACACACCCGAAGATGGTTCCATCTCTCTCTCTCTCTCTCTCACACACACACACACCCGAAGATGGTTCCATCTCTCTCTCTCTCTCTCTCTCTCTCTCTCTCTCTCTCATACACACACACACACACCCGAAGATAGATGAACAGCAAATAAGAAAAGTTTTGGCAAATGCCTAGATATTATTATATGAGAACAGGTATAAACCTATAAATATTAGAATTAAAAACATTAAGTTCGTTGATTAAGTTTCATGTCTTATCCAAAAATCTTCATATACATAGCGTGAAACTTATAGTAGCAATTATTTGCACTTTAAAACATTTTTACTTTTAATTCGTTTGATTAAATTCACTAATCTTCGTATTTTGCATGTCCGTTTGTCATAGTGTGACTCAAAGGAAATCAAAACTAGGATTAACACATTTTTGTTGTTAGTAATGGGACCAAGAATCGTGTTTTTTTAGCATATTAGTTTGAAAAATTCTAAACTTTTAAACTTCTAAGCATAATGCTATACTGAACCCTTACTTTGTGTCCATCAGGTTAGCTAATTTGAATATTTTGTTTAACCTCTAGTCGAAAATTTCTTAACCAGAAACGACAATTATTTTATAATTTGTTTCTGATCACCGGAAAATGAAAACTTTAAAAATATCATGTCTTCTTCTTCTTCTTCTTCTTCTTCTTCTTCTTCTTCTTCTTCTTCTTCTTCTTCTTCTTCTTCTTCTTCTTCTTCTTCTTC